>APFE030032248.1:0-61924 GCA_000404065.3 Pinus taeda
CAGAGATAAGCTACCATCGCCCTAGCTAGTTTATTTCCATTTCTGATTGTAAGCATATTTTAGTATTTTCCATTAATGGAATGAAGTATTATTTCCGCTGCATATTTGTGTATATGGTTATCTCTGTAATTTGTTGCGTTCCTGTTTAAATCCGGATCACCTACTAGCTATGATAGGAATTTCGTCAAACGTGTCACAAATATGTAATCTACAGGTGTAAATAACATATTTAAGCGTAGGGATCTCATACTTATCTGAGAATCGTGAATCATTATTCCCTCATATCATTTTTTGCATTATCATCTGTTAGGTCATATATAAACTTTCCATTCATTTACAATTAAAAACATGATGAGAGACATACATAGCTATTGTCATAAAACACATATATAACCAGCATAATAGTAGCAGAAATATGAATTAAATCACAACCATATGATCCACATATAAATCAATATAGAACTCATAGAAATACAAGGAGAAATAACCTCTCATTAACGATGCAAAATCCAAACCCGGGATGGGACTACCATGTTCCACCCGACCATATAATGGCTAATCCAAATATCTGTTTGGCCATTCACCCCTGTGCCACATTCCAAGCATTAATGTGGAACTCAAATCAAAAGAACCAACTAAGGCATACCAAGGCTAAACCACCTCACACTCATCAACGGAAACCAGGCTTTACTGTGATCCATCTTGGATCACTAGGCCAATACAATAAACATGTCATAACATGCTTTATTGTGATCTCCACCCGATCACTAGGCCAAACAAGCATGGATGCCACCGGATTTCTCCACCTACACCATGAGGAATTTTCATGTCTCCTAGTCTCTCAAGCTTTACCGCAATCCAAACCTAGATCACTAGGCCCTAAACTGAAACCCACTCTTCAAGCTTTACCACATATCCCAAAATTGGGATTACTAGACCCAACAGAGAGCAACCCACCTCTTTGCTTTACCGTATATCCTGCTATTCACCGACAAGGATTCCTAAACCTACCAAGGCAACAAAATCCTAGCTTTACCACAACCCACAGTTTGGCTTAGGGGTCACTAGGCCAGTGGCTTTACCATGATCCATAGTTTGGTTCGGGGATCACTAGGCCATGTGCTCTATCATTTGGAGATCCACCTCACTCAACTTTGAATCCATTCAATAATCCAGCTCAACCAAAACATGGGAATCCCATCACACCATGGCTATTCAGAAATGGCAAGGCTAGGCTGAAAACATTGTCACACCTGGAAAAGCCCATGCCAGAACAACAAAAATACACATGCAATACCATGCATACCAAATCTAGCATGGAAATCACACATGCAAATTGATACTTGCACAGAATCTTGTTGTAGCTGCTTGATCTTTCTCTTCTTTGCTTGCTCCTTCCTTCCTCTTTCCTTTCTTGATCCAGTGCAAAACCTAAGAAAAAGCTTGCCAGTTGATCCTGAGAAGACTTTTTATCAATGAGGCCTTTATTTTCTTCATTTTCCATTATTTTCCTTCAATTTCATCCTCACATGCAATGTTGGGCATGGGATCTCCACAAGGCAAGTTTTGGGGCTTAAAGCCCAAGTTTTAACTAAGTCCATTGTAAAGACTCTGCGATTTGTGGGTGCAGAGCGAGAAGATGGTCATTGAGTCATAGGGTTGTCCACCCTTTCTTTTGGAATGTAATGTTGGTTTGAAAGATATACCCATGGTCCGCGGACCATGAGATTGTATAAATAGAGCGAGGTTCTAAGTGTAAAGAGAATATAGAAGGAAAAGAAGGAAATCAAAAATATGAAGTATTGAGTCAAAGTGTAGAGCCGTGTCTTTGGGACATAGAGTGGGAGAAGACTCTACAGTTGAGTGTGCAGAGGCCTAGTAGTCCGTAGCTGAGTGCGTGGACCCCTGTAGCTGAGTGCGTAGGGCAGGTCGAGTCTGTAACCATTGGGAGCATTAATAAAGAGAAGTTTTACCATATTTCTGTGTATCTTTTCCTGTTTTATGCATTGAAATATGTTGGGTATGAATTGTAAGTTGACCGTTTATTTACTAAGTGAACTTATATGAATATGCCAAATAAGTAAATCTAATAGAAGGTATCTATTTATGAGAAGATATATAATTTTTATAAGAAGATAAGTAAGATCCATGGTGTGACTTGGGGAGATAATGCATATTTCTTCCCTAGCAGTGCGAAAGCCCCACAACCCCTAGTTAGGGCTGCACGAAGGCGAATATAATAGGGTGCGAAGGTCTCATAGCTCAGGGAAGTGTGCAAAGTAACCTGTGTTGTCTTGCAAAGTGTCTAAGCACCACAACAACTCTTAGACCAGGGGTTGTGGTGAGCTCTAGTATTGCAACAATGATGCTACAACTCCTAGGACTCCCTTCTTTACTTTTATCAACCCGATAGTTCGTAACAAACTTGGAAGCGACAGTGCTATATGCACAAGTACTAGCTCTTACTGCAGATTGTCACTTGATCAGATAGCACAAGTTCGCTAGGAGCTTAAGCCAACTTCTATGAATTCTTAGAAGAAGCTTTTAATTGTTATGGATGAAATCTAACTCAAGAGAGGCTTGTCTACTTGCAGAAAGAAGATGAAAGCTGAAAGGAAATGCAAACCCTAGCAAACCCTAGCTTTACTGACTAACCTTACTTGTGCAAGAAAAGGGATGAAAGATGTTGGAATGGATGCCATTGACTCTTGAAAAGGTAAGATGCATGTGGTTAAGCTACTTCTGAAGGAAAATATGGAAAAATCATCTTTTTGTATTTTTAAGTAATTTTGCAGAATTATTATGCATGTGCTTTAACTATTTTTTACTGTGCAGAGGTTTATTGACGAAAGGAAATGGAGTGGGCGCTTGAAGGAGGTTGGGAAGGTGAGAAGAGGACCTAAGGGGTCCCTAGCACCCTTCTAGAGAATTCCACAGCAATTAGATCTCAAAAAACTGCTCGCGTGAACTTTTACAGGAAGTCTGCGGGGGTTTTATAGGAATTTCTACAGGCACGGGCCGTTTAGAGGGTTGATGGTGGAAAAACGGTGGGAAAGTGGAAATGAAGGATGGATAAGGATATTAAGGGGTCTAGAATCTGGTAGATGAAACTCAGGAGTGAAGAAGATGGTTGGAGTTGCTCAAAGGTGAAGGAAGCAATTTTGCACAAAAGTATAAAAGTTAGGCTGTTTGGGAAAGTGTGGCAAATGAGTCATATAAATTCCATGATTTTATAAATTTTCCAGAATCAAGACCAAATCCAAGATACTAAAATTTAAATATGAAGATAGAGATGTCTTGAATTCCATTTTTAATTATGGAATTATATATTTAAAACTGAAATATATGAGAAATCAAATGATTTAAATATGTTACAAATTGGTCATTAACTGCTTTCTTACCATAGTGGTTACCCAAGCTCGCTTTTAAAATAACACATTGTCATATCGGATGATTCACATCACATATCTCTTCACCATGCTTGAATTTTAATTTGCAAGACTTCGTTTTTTTTGCTATGCCATATATCGATTAAATGTTAATGGCTCAAAGGCATGCATTGGAAGCTATCACATTGAATATTGCAATAACAAATTGCCGATAAGAACATGTGCAATGAAATGAAGTGATCGCATCATTAAAGAAATATTATATCGGGGATTGGAGAATATTTACATTATGCTTCCCATATCGCAAAATGCATATCGTAGATTGAGAGAAGCGACATGAGCATAAAAAATGCGATGAAGCGATTACGATATCGGCGATGCGATAGATGACGTAGCTAATTGGCAATTGGTAAAATTTGGGTAACCGATGTAACACAATATGATTCTTGCGATGTCGATATGCGATGAAGAGTGGACCCGATAACTTTATGATGGGATTTTAATAACATATCGGATCTGTGACATCAGTCCTTTTAAAGTTATGCTTCTACCATTATTATGATTGAACGGACGCGATACTTTTATGAATTTGATTTGAATTTCATATTGGGTCCGGAATTATGTGGTTTTCACAATATCGGTAAATTTGATTATCGGAGATCGGCAATTCATGATAATGGAAGTATACTTCACTTGCAAACCTCTGATATGAGAAATGCGATATGAGTGAGGTAATACATCAGAGATATTTTATAAACAATTTGTAATCAAAAATGCTAAAAGCTACTTCTGATGAAATATTTCGATACAAATGGTTGTGAAGTGGATGATGTAATATGGGAATGAAATTATTGACGAAGATGAGCGGGATGGTAGTATTGCGAATATTTTCATTGAAGTATCAGCAATATGAAAATCAAGTTGAATCTTATGATATTGCTTGAAATTTCAATTGGGTTTTCTGATGGTTGAAAGCAAAGTTAAAAAGGCTCAAATTTGAATGAATCACAAATAAAATTTCCTTGAACCTGTTGCAAATTTGAAATGAGTTTGCTGCTTACTTCAAATTTTGAAAACAAATGAAAACCTGCAAATAAAAGAGAATAAAAATAAAAAATAAACTAAGGAAAAGATACACTAATAATAGATGAAAATGAACTTGTAAATGCATACCTGGAAGGAATTTGTCTGTAAATTTTACCTCATGAATTTTCAAATCCTTCGTTGGATTTATCAAAAATTTGACTTTGTTCAAAATCATCTCATCATTTATTCTAAATCTAAGTGTGCAATCAACCTAAATAAACTCTGTTTATTCATGTTCAGGAAATGTAAAATTTACCAGAAATAAATATAAAAATAAGCGTCCCTTTTGAATTGCAACAACAATTTATTACCTCTGCTTATTCTGAATAACTTGAGAAGAATCTGTATTGTTATAGCGACTGTTCAATAATGTCTTTAGTAAATGAATATGATGCGTATTGCAACTAAAGATCAGAATGGGATAAAACCACTAATTTTGGAAAAATAGCAACACAGATTTAAATGTGTGCACACAACAATAGGGACACCCTTAAGGTCATTTTAATAAATTTCGAGGAAGATAATATGGACTTCATGTGATTA
Source organism: Pinus taeda (assembly GCA_000404065.3). Lineage (NCBI taxonomy): Eukaryota > Viridiplantae > Streptophyta > Pinopsida > Pinales > Pinaceae > Pinus > Pinus taeda. The sequence continues at coordinate 5,019 of APFE030032248.1, forward strand.
CAATAAAATGTTAGACTGAATATTAATGATTGAATTGGAATTAAGCTTATCATAGAGAGTCATACATTTCATGGGATGATGAGATCATGAAGCTTTTATATCCTCAAAACCTTTATCATATAAATTTCAAAAGAAAATCTTAAAAGGAAATCTCGAAATAAAGAAAAGTGGTTTTGAAGCAATCGATGCCAAGTGCAACCTCAATTGAATTTAATCAAGACATTATTCAAAATAGGCAGAGTAGAGGTATTGCTGCAAGAACTTTAAAAAGGAAAGCAAGAATTAAAACTTTCTGATAGGAAAAAAATGTTTTCACTGAACATGTATGAGAAAGGTTGATTGCTTTATTTTATTTTTTTATCTGCAAAACTGTTGGAAACAAATTAACTACATAAAACAAACTAACTAAATTAATTCTACTCCTATTCTAAGCATATACATGAAAATGACTAGGTATAGTCATATTTCCAATGTAGTCATTTTCTGATTTTAATTGTTGCATGTATGTATAGTTCAAATGTTAGTAATAAAAATACAAATGTAATTAAACTAATAAAATTAAATATGAAATCAGAATGTATAGTTATTGTTAGCAACTTAATTAAAATCTCGTTCTCTTGAAATTGACTTTCCAATTCAATACCAATTGGATCATAGAAATCTGGATGGATTTCCATTAATGATTGGGAAATGTTCAAAAGAGGAGATGATAGGCCAGATTCTAAAGATGAGCTTTTAAATTCAAAGGCCTGGAAAAAATTGTTAGTATTACGTACAAATGTTAAATTATTGACAATCTTCCATGAAAGAAAACTTTCCAAATATTTTTCGAATGAATTAATGAAAAATGGATGGAAATCTTTCAAATGAAATGGAAAATTATTAATTAAATTGGATTGCTGGCCATATTGTAAAAATACATTCTCTTGTTGATATTGCCTTTGAAAAGATCGAAGCTTTTGATAAAACATTAGCATTGATTGAAATTGAAGTTGAAATAGCTTTTGATGCTCATGATTATAATATGAAATTTCAATTTTCCAACAGGACAATGCATCAATTGAATGTTTGATAGTAAAGTGCTCAATATGCCAGCGTAAAGTATCAATAACATTAGAAATAAAATCTGATTTCAAACAAAAGAAGTAAGGAAACCAAAATAAAATGAAACCACTATTTTTACAACTAATGTTACAGCACAATTGGGATCGTTTTGAAATGATTTGTTTTTCACAAGGATTGGCCAAAATTATGGAATTTGAGTAAGTTCGAATTCCAACTTGTGAACTAGAAAACAAACTATGATTATGAGTAGGAATGAGAGCTTGATCATGATATGAATCATAAATTGGAGTGTTTTCTTGAATGGTGAAATCATGAAGATAATTTCTACTCTAGAATGAGGATTGGTTGGGATAATTTTTAAATTGAAGCGTTCCTCATTCTCAGATGTTATTTGAATTTTATCATGAGGATTCTCTTGAGAAGAATAGAAATCAACATCCTCGATGTCAGAGTAATTATCATAAATGACTTTACAAGATTCTTTAGAATTCCCTTCAATCTCATCTAATATATACAAACAAGAAGGAACAAGAATTTCATGTTCATTAATGGAAAAAGAATGATCATTAATTGTTTCTCTATCTTGATAAAAACTTAATGGTAATTCATTTAGATCAGCCTCTGTATTTTCTGAAATATCATTAATACCAAGAGGGGAAAATTACCATCATTAAAAATATCAGGATAAAGGGAAAAATGTGAACCTGAAACAATGTATTTAAAAGTGTCTCTATTTGAGAACTCTTGTGCATTATGCTCGTTGTAAATTTCAAATTGCAGAACATTCATTTGTGTGCTCATGCCTTCTTGAAGAAGGCTGCTTTGATGCTCTAATTTCGGCATTTGTTCATCTTGAAAAAATTTAGAAATTTGTACAACGATTTGCATTTTATTATTTACTTTTATTGTTGCTTGCACTTGCTGATTTCCAATCTGATTTTCTGAATTTACCTCAAAGTAGCTTTCAGATCTCAAGGAAGTTCTTTCTCCAAAATCGTTGTTGTTGTCTCCTTGCATTTGATTAGAAATATTTTCCAAGCTTTGTGAAACCACTTCATCACAATTTATTTGCACATCCAAATTGGGATTCTCATTTATATTGGAAGGGGATGGAACAAAGCTTGAATTAATTTCATACGGATTGGGAATGGGTGGAAGAGAACAAATATATTCAAACCAATCTAATGATTCTTCTTCCTTAGGTTTATCTTCAACTTTAAATCTTAAACAATTCAAGTGAAATTGAATATTAAAATTTCTAACAGACTCATTTCCAAAGCTTCGTAGATATTCAATTTCTTCACATACCTATTCATAATCATAGCCATCAAATTTACAAATGAAAATTGTAACAAATTGATCCCAGCTGCGAATTGAGACAACTGGAAAAGTTCTACACCAGTTTCTGGCTTTTGCCGCAAATGTGAGAGTAAAAATTCTGCATAAAGTGCCTTCATCAATTCCTTGAAAATTATAATTTGAAACATTTTGAATAAATTGAAAGACATGATTAAAAGCAGAAGAATTTTTCTTACCATTAAACTTTACCTGAGACAAGAGTCTTACCACTTCGAGTGGAGTATTAGAAGATGCATGTCCATGGATACAACTCCAAATTGGAAGTTTAAGAGGAGACATCACAATAAATAAAATGTTAAATTGAAAAGACTCCAATAGACAAAAACCTCAGGCCCTCCTTCTAGCGCCAAAAGTGTTGATGCCTCGAAAATCGTTGCAACAACAATGGGGATAACCACCCGATCCAGACCTTAAAGCAGCTCCTTTTCCGTTTGGATTAGTGGCTCCGACTGGTTTAACTAGGTCCAATTACCTTCTCCCTATCGCGATTGGTTTATGGTGTATCTTTAACTACCAATAGACAGGGATATCAAATCACTTCTTCTTGCTGATCAGGCAGAAGAATGACCCTTAAGCTGATTTGGGTTCAGCCAAACCACAACTAAAGTTTTGCCTCTTTAAGAAGAGGACTTAAAAGAATATAGAAATTACTCAAAATGCAAGCTTATTCTAAGATACAAGAAAAAGAAACTAATCTAAATCCTATCTTAATTAGGCAGATATAGATCTAACCCAACTAAGAACAAGATAATTAAAATATTGGGATTTAAACATGTCTTGTTTATAATGAATATCAAGTTAATGAAGTATTTAAATTAACTGATATTATGGATACCAAAACACATCCTATTGAGACCTATTAACTAAAATAATAAATCAACAACATTCCCAGAAGTAGTTCACAAAAATGATATTGATTATCAAATCAGTAAATCCAATAATTAAACAATAATATTGTGGAAATAGTTCACAACACATTACCATTCAATAAATCAGTTTTATAAGACAAATTTCTGAGTAAATAGTTACTCAGAAATCAGAAATTAATTCATAAGAACAGAGACATAATAACAACATTGAGACAAATTACCCATATCGACAAAAGTGCACAAACATGAATAAAATGGCACATTCATGTTACCATAAAAATGAAACTGATATTTGAAATAGTAGCATTAAAAATACCAATGTATTGCATCCATTACTCTGTCTCTAGTATCCAACATCTATTTACATTGCTTGAACTTCTACTTTCAAAGCTAAATCCACAATAGTGCAAACTTTGCCCTTTATGCATAATTCAAGATACAAAGGGAAAATCCTCAATAATCCCCAGATCTGAGATTTTCTCTCCTCTCTCCTACAACTCTAAATTCCTATTACAGTAGTGCTTTTAGAAGTCTAAAATTGCAAAGGAGAGCAACTCCTTATTACATTCTGCAATCTACTATTTATAATATTTGTGAAGGAATTCTTGAGATGAAAGTTTGTTGAAGAGAAATCCGCAAGATCCAATTTTATTTGCTCAAAATTCCAATCTTTAATTGCTGGAGCCTTCTCATTGATTGAAATCATTTTCTCCATATTTATTCCACTATTTTCCTTCAAAAGAAATCAAAATGAATTAAGATGCAACAATAAAATCAAAATATCATTTCTAGCATTAAAATAAATTCAATCAAATTCAATTAAATAAATAATTGAAAATAAAATGTAAGATTTCTATTGATGCATGGGATGGTTTGATTGGCCAAGGATATTATTGACGAATGGATCTGCATTGAGAAGAGGCTTGAACAAATGAAAATGCAGAAAATAAAACTCAGAAAAATGATTTTGTTTTAGAAATTCGTGGCTTGATCTTCTAGCTGATTTTTGACCCAATAAATGATCAAATATGTTAGCGAAACCTCCTCAGAAATATTCTCCTTGATTTTATCTTTCCAAAGAGTCATCCTGGGCCTCATTTTCCCAAGTATAACTCAATCTATGAGCCTCCAAAGTTGATAGATCAAATATGAAGTAAATCTGGAAATTCTGTTGTTGGACTGAAAAAAGAAAATTTCAATTAAAAATTTAATCCTAAATTAGAATTCTAATTATCTAATAATTAATTCTAATTTAATTGTTAATTATGAACTAAACTAATTAATTAATAAAATATTATTAATTAATCTAACTAATTAATATAATTAACTATTTATAACCAATTAATATTAATCTAAATGATATGTTAATTTTAATTTATTTAAATTAATTCTATTATATATTAATTAACTAATTTAAAATTAAATATTATAACTTATTTTAATATTTAAACTAAAACCTAACTTACCACTCCACTCATAACTAAACTACCACTTCAACGAATGCATAAGTTTTGAATAAAACTTTGAAACAAAACATGTAACACTTCGTTTAACGTCTCATGACTTATGTTTATCGGTGATCGGGGTATGGAGGTATCGGCGATCGAGAGAATTGAAGTGTCGTGGTTTTTAAAACTGGTCATAAAGCAAAAGCTCCAATGCGATTGAAAAGTCCCGATGCGATCTTCCGATTGCGAGATAAGTTTTATATATATATATTTTTTATATATTAAATTTTAATTTAATTAATTTAATTATCTATTAATTTAATTTAATTTAATTAAGATTTATATTCATTTTTTATTTTGATTTTTATTTTAATGAAATTTAGTTTAAGTTTTGAATTATTAAACTACAGTCACTTGAAAAATAAATAAAAATAATAAAAATAAACTACAGTCACTTGGATGTTTGGGTTTTCGAGATTAGTGATCTATTTTGAAAATTAGAATAAATTACTAAAATCTCGATGTTTCATGATTTGGCTGCATAACTAGAAATGGAAAAATGTTAGTAAAAATCACTACGGGTTAATATTTAAAATGAATGCATTATTGAACTAATTTATTTACAAAATGCAATATTGTACATTTTATGCATTTTTAACCTAGACTAGATAAATGATGAGACTTCAAAGGAGTACCATTTTCAAACCAGTTGACCAAATGAGGTGAAACAAGTGTCAATGGGAAGCTTATAAAAAGTCGATTTTAACAAATCAATCAAAACAAGAATCCAAAGAAAATGAAAAATTAACAAAAGCGTAGGGCAATCAACTAAATAAAAATCCAAAAAGGTGTTTAGCCAAAATTTTTATAGAAAGGGTCCCCATTATTTGAGTTGAGCAAATCAATAATGGGGGGTTTGCGTTTTCACCGCAATAGGTTCACATTGGATTTTCATGTTCAAGTGAGTCCTAGACCTTTCTCTTCCTCTGTTTTTCACGCCAAACTGTGGATGAGAATAAAGCAAATTTTCTCCTAGAAGTCAAATAGGATTTCCTCCTCTTGTGACAAATTTTGCATCTTAGACCCCTCTTGTCACCACTGGTTATTCTATTTTGGTAGTTGAAACTTTATTGAATCATTATATGCACACGCAATATTTGCCTCTGGACTTGGACACTATTTTTCTCTTTAGTTATACTCCTTTCTCTTGGTACGGATATTTCAGTTTTAAGTCACACTAAGGAAGTGGATTGAGTTAGTTTTGGGCATTAAACTTGCCCTAATACATATTTGCTAAATGGCCTTACTAACATACTGTTCAGGGAAAATCCTGCTAAGCAGAGTTTGGTTGATGGTGCTCATACATGTTTGCCTTTGGACATGGACATTGTTTTGCTCTATAGTGCTACTCCTTTCTCTTGGTATGAATATTTCAGTTGTAATTCACTCTAAGGAAGTGGATTGAGTTATTTTTGGGCATTAACCTTGCCCTAATACATATCTACTAAATGGCCTTACTAACATATTGTTCAGGGAAAATCCTCCTAAGCATAGTTTGGTTGATGGTGCTCATACATGTTTGTACATCTTTGGCGCTACGTTAGATGCTTGGATTAGTGACAACAAGATAAGTTTTTAGTTGTTAGAGTTAGAATCTCAGCTTACTAGATTTCCACAGCTTTGACTTATGTTTGATATTCTGAACTCTTATAAAAATAATGTCATCTTGTATGACACTCATCTTATTCAATAATTTATGTTAGGGAGTGTGTTTATATCTTAAAATTATCCACTTAGCTTGGTGGTATAGTTTCATGTTGTCCTAGTAAAATGGTCTTGTCCATAAGTCATAATATTTCATAGTTAGATACAAATACTCTTATCCGATGGGTCGTCTGGCCTTTAGAGCTCTATGCTTGAGCTTATTGATATGTTGCCAAGTTGAATGCCAAATCTTAGATGTTTAGCCGAAGCAGATTGATGTGTCATCAAGGCTCATGGTCATACTAATTGTCTGCTTCTACTTGCTTGTGTCCTCCATTTCATCAAAAAGTTTGTCCCCTATTAGACTTGTGGCTAGTAAATGGCCTTACTAACATACTATTCTAGGAAAATCCTAAAATTGTGAGAAGAGCGTGTAATCATGTGCTCTCTTCTTCTCCTCTTTCATTTTATCCAAGGTTCACATTGGATTTTCATGTACAAGTGAGTCCTATGACCTTTCTCTTTCTTTATTTTTCATGCCAACCTGTGGATGAAAATAGAGCAAATTTTCTCCTAGAAGTCAGATAGGATTTCCTCCTCATGCAACAAATTATGCATCTTAGACCCCTCTTGTCGCCACTGGTTATTCTATTTTGGTAGTTGAAACTTTATTGAATCATTATATGCACACACAATATTTTCCTCTGGACTTGGACACTGTTTTTCTCTGTAGTACTACTCCTTTCTCTTGGTACGGATATTTCAGTTGTAAGTCACTCTAAAGAAGTGGATTGAGTTAGTTTTGGGCATTAACCTTTCCCTAATACAGATCTACTAAATGGCCTTACTAACATACTATTCTGGGAAAATCCAGCTAAGCAAAGTTTGGTTGATGGTGCTCATACATGTTTGTACATCTTTGGCTTTATGTTACATGCTTGGATTAGTGACAACGAGACAAATTTTTGGTTGTTAGAGTTAGAATATAAACTTACTAGATTCCCACAACTTTGACTTATGTTTGAGATTCTAAACTCTTAGAAAAATAATGTCATCTTGTATGACACTCATCTTATTCGATGATTTAAGTTAGGGAGTGCATTTATATCTTCAAATTATCAACTCAGCTTGGTGGTATAGTTTCATGTTGTCCTAGTAAAATGGTCTTGTCCATAAGTCGTAAGATCGCATACTTAGATGCAAAGACTCTTATCCGATGGGTCGTTTGGCCTTTAGAGCTCTATGCTTGAGCTTATTTATATATTGACAAGTTGAATGCCAACTCTTGGATGTTTAGCCGGAGCAGATTGATATGTCATCAAGGTTCATAGTCATACTAATTGTCTGCTTCTACTTGTATGTGTCCTCCATTTCATCAAAGATTAATTTCCTGAAAAACTTTGTCCCGTATCGGACTTGTGGATAGTAAATGGCCTACTAACATATTGTTCTAGGAAAATTCTAAAACTATGAGAAGAGCATGTAATCATGTGCTCTCTTCTTCTCCTCTTTCATTTTAGCCAAGGTTCACATTGGATTTTCATGTTCAAGTGAGTCCTATGACCTTTCTCTTCCTTTGATTTTCATGCCAAACCATGGATGAGAATAGAGCAAGTTTTCTCCTAGAAGTCAAATAGGATTGCCTCCTCATGTGACAAATTCTACATCTTAGACGCCTCCTGTCGCCACTGGTTATTCTGTTTTGGTAGTTGAAACTTTATTGAATCATTCTATGCACACACAATATTTTCCTTTGGACTTGGACACTATTTTTCTTTGTAGTGCTAATCCTTTCTCTTGGTGCATATATTTCAGTTGTAAGTCACTCTAAGGAAGTGGATTGATTTAGTTTTGGGCATTAACCTTGCCCTAATATAGATCTGCTAAATGGCCTTACTAACATACTGTTCTGAGAAAATCCAACTAAGCAGAGTTTGGTTGAAGGTTCTCATACATGTTTGTACATATTTGGCTCTATGTTAGATGCTTGGATTAGTGACAACGAGACAAAGTTTTTATTGTTAGAGTTAGAATCTCAGCTTACTAGATTCCTGCAACTTTGACTTATGTTTGAGATTTTGAACTCTTAGAAAAATAATGTCATCTTGTATGACACTCATCTTATTCGATGATTTAAGTCAGGGAGTGCATTTATATCTTAAAATTATCCACTTAGCTTGCTGGTATAGTTTCATGTTTTCCTAGTAAAATGGTCTTGTCCATAAGTCGTAAGATTGCATGGTTAGATACAAAGACTCTTATCCGATGGGTCATCTGCCCTTTAGAGCTCTATTCTTGAGCTTATTAATATGTTGCCAAGTTGAATGCCAACTCTTGGATGTTTAGCAGAAGCAGATTGATGTGTCATCAAGGTTCATGGTGATACTAATTATCTGCTTCTACTTGTATGTGTCCTCCATTTCATCAAAGATTCATTTCATTAGAGAGTATATCCCATATTGGACATGTGGCTAGTAAATGGCCTTACTAACATAATGTTCTAGGAAAACCCTGAAACTATGAGAAGAGCATGTAATCATGTGCTCTCTTCTTCTCCTCTTTCATTTTACCCAAGGTTCACATTAGATTTTCATGTTCAAGTGAGTCCTATGACCTTTCTCTTCCTCTGTTCTTCATGTCAAACTGTGGATGAGAATAGAGTAAATTTTCTCCTAGAAGTCAGATAGGATTTCCTCCTCATGTGACAAATTATGCATCTTAGACCCCTCCTGTCGCCACAAGTTATTATTTTTTGTAGTTGAAACTTTATTGAATCATTCTATGCACATGCAATATTTGCCTCTGGACTTGGACATTTTTTTTCTCTATAGTGCTACTCCTTTCTCTTGGTATGGATATTTCAGTTGTAAGTCACTCTAAGGAAGTGGATTGAGTTAGTTTTGGGCATTAACCTTGCCCTAATACAAATCTACTAAATGGCCTTACTAACATACTGTTCTGGGAAAATCTAGCTAAGCAGAGTATGGTTGATTGTGCTCATACATGTTTTTACATATTTAGCTCTATGTTAGATGCTTGGATTAGTGACAACGAGACAAATTTTTGGTTGTTAGAGTTATAATCTTAGCTTACTAGATTCCCACAGCTTTGACTTATGTTTGAAATTCTGAACTCTTAGAAAAATAATGTCATATTGTGTATGACAATCATCTTATTCAATGATTTAAAATCAGGGAATGTATTTATATCTTAAAATTATCCACTGAGCTTGGTGGTATAGTTTCATGTTGTCCTAGTAAAATGGTCTTGTCCATAAGTCATAAGATTTCATAGTTAGATACGAAGACTCTTATCCAATGGGTCTTCTGGCCTTTAGAGCTCTATGCTTAAGCTTATTGATATGTTGCCAAGTTGAATGCCAACTCTTGGATGTTTAGCCGAAGCAGATTGATGTGACATCAAGGTTCATGGTCATACTAATTGACTGATTATACTTGTATGTGTCCTTAATTTCATCAAAGATTCATTTCATCAAAAAAAAAATCCCGTATCGGACTTGTGGCTAGTAAATGGCCTACCTAACATATTGTTCTAGGAAAATCTGAAACTATGGGAAGAGCATGTAATCGTGTGCTCTCTTCTTCTCCTCTTTCATTTTAGCCAATGTTCACATTGGATTTTCATGTTCAAGTGAATCTATGACCTTTCTCTTCCTCTGTTTTTCATGCCAAATTGTAGATGAGAATAGAGAAAATTTTCTCCTAGAAGTCAGATAGGATTTCCTCCCCGTGCGACAAATTTTGCATCTTAGACCCCTCCTGTTGCCACTGGTTATTATATTTTGGTAGTTGAAACTTTATTGAATCTTTATATGCACATGCAATATTTGCCTCTAGACTTGGACATTGTTTTGCTCTGTAGTTATACTCCTTTCTCTTGGTACGAATATTTCAGTTTTAAGTCACTCTAAGGAAGTGGATTGAGTTAGTTTTGGGCATTAACCTTGCCCTAATATAGATCTGCTAAATGGCCTTACTAACATACTGTTTTGGGAAAATCCAACTAAGCAGAGTTTGGCTGATGGTTCTCATACATGTTTGTACATCTTTGGCTCTACATTAAATGCTTGGGTTAGTGATAATGAGACAAATTTTTGGTTTTTAGAGGTAGAATCTCAACTTAATAGATTCCCACAGCTTTGACTTATGTTTGAGATTCTAAACTCTTAGAAAAATAATTCTATCTTGTATGAAACTCATCTTATTGGATGATTTAAGTCAGGGAGTGCATTTATATCTTAAAATTATCCACTCAGCTTGGTGATATAATTTCATGTTGTCCTAGTAAAATGGTCTTGTCCATAAGTCATAATATTTCATAGTTAGATACAAATACTCTTATCTGATGGGTCGCCTGGCCTTTAGAGGTCTATGCTTGAGCTTATTGATATGTTTCCAAGTTAAATGCCAACCCTTGGATGTTTATCCAAAGCAGATTGATGGTTCATCAATGTTCATGGTCATACTAATTGCCTACTTCTACTTGTATGTGTCTTCCATTTCATCAAAGATTCATTTCATCAAAAAGTCTGTCCCATATCGAACTTGTGGCTAGTAAATGGCCTTACTAACATTTTGTTCTAGGAGAATCCTGAAACTGTGAGAAAAACATGTAATCATGTGCTCTATTCTTCTCCTATTTCATTTTACCCAAGGTTCACATTGGATTTTGATGTTCAAGTGAGTCCTATGACCTTTCTCTTCCTATATTTTTCATGCCAAACTGTGGATGAGAATAGAGAAAATTTTCTCTTGGAAGTTAGATAGGATTTCCTCCTCATGCAACAAATTCTACATCTTAGACCCCTCCTGTCGCCACTTGCTATTCTATTTTGGTAGTTGAAACTTTATTGAACCATTATATCCACATGCAATGTTTGCCTCTGGACTTGGACACTATTTTGTTCTATAGTGCTACTCCTTTCTCTTGGTATGGTATTTCAGTTGTAAGTCACTCTAAGGAAGTGGATTGAGTTAGTTTTGGGCATTAACCTTTCCCTAATATAGATTTGTTGCACCGAGTTTAGCAATTTGAACTTATATCATGGGCTATCTAGAATACTTGGCCCTTTGCTCAGTCTTAGTTGTGATCTGAGAAGTCATGTATTCTTGCAAATGTTTCCTTAGATCAGTTTTTAGCTTGGTGCCCTCCTCCACATTCTTGTGAGTTACTTGTGATTCAACTAACACAGTGTCTATTAAAGGCTACCTTTCATCTCCCTTTATGATATTTGACTCTTCTTTTAATGAGTTTTATCTTTGAGATCCTCTGTTAGCAAGTGTGTTTGACACTTTACTGGCACTGATGCCATGATCTAATGTTTTGTGCCAGTAGAATTGCCATTGTATAACCTTCTGAGTGTGTTGGTCCCTTTTAACCCTTTGGATGAAGGTTTCTTGGCATTATTCCTGGTTCTTTGCTTCTTTAAAGGCTTGATCTTTGTGGGGATGCATTTGGCTCAAATTCCATCGCTTTCCTCTTTATTTGATCTTTCACGAAAATCTGACTTGGAGCTTATGTCTACATTGTAGGAATCACATATGTTTAAAGTGGGTTCTCCTCCTTCAGCTTCTTTTTTAGTTTTAGTCTCAACAATGCTACCACTAAAATTCTCTTTATCTTCAAGTATAAATTGTGCAAAGTGTGGATCATCAAGCATACATTCTAGCTCATTTCCAACTGTAACCCCCTTGAAACCAGCTGGCATAGACAGAACTACACCAGATTGTGATCGAGATTCATCACAAGAAACCTATGATTTGGAGTGAGAAACCATAACAGAATTGTGATCTTTGATAGCAATTGAACCACAAGATATCAATTGTATGAGGATAGTGGAGGCTCTAGTCTATGTAGGCATAAAATAGGTATCTCCTTAAACAAATTGACATCTTCAAGTGCTTGTCTTGCCATTGGATTTCATTTTGGAATCAAGATTCTTTGGAGAATCTCTTGAAGAAGATGGAGCAGATACCCCACCTTCACTCAACTCTGTGGGAATCTATTCTTCATGTTGGTTCTCCTTGGATTGAGTCAAACTTGAGTTCTTCTTCAGTAGAGACTCCTTTGGTACACCTAACTCTTCTTTCTTCTATCTGTGCTATCCCTTTTTGGGTAATTGTGTCTTTGAGTTAATGTGTTATGTCCTTCTTTAGTGTAAGAATTATCTATTTTAGTAGTAGTTCGATTGACAACAAGTGGCATAAAAGATTATTCCTATCGCATCTACAACTTGGTAAGTGAAGCAAGGGAGATGGGAAGCTTATCATTAAGGAAACACACAAAGAAATTGAAATAGAAACCAACCATTATAAAAAAACATTGATATTTTAAACAGAGATCCTATCTTAAGACATCCAATAAAGCTGGTTTAAAGATACAAGTTTACTTTAATAGTCTAGTATTTGTACAAAAAAAACTTCCGCGAAATTTTTATGGGAGAGGACAGTCTAGAATATGGGCTAGAAATGCCTCAGAAATATTTTTTGGCCATTCCATCATTTTGGCAGGCATTTTCTGCAAAATCAAAATGTTTTTTATCATTAATGATGGATCCCATAATCAACCATTATTTTAAATTTTAAAGTGGAAAAAATGATGAAGAGAAACTCCCAAATCCTAAAGTCGATGCCAAATTCAAGAAAAGATAGGGCTTATACATTGTAAATACACTGCAAACCTTCCATTTTTCTTCACTAATATCTTACAACGACCTTGTGCATTTTGTGAATAGACTTCATGTTTGCACACTTTGGGAGATGCTTTTGATATGCAAGGTGAGATGGATACATAATAAGAGATGTTTTCTAAGATTTTAGAGGGTTTCATGAACCTGTACAATTAGGCTTTTTCGTTCTTGAAATTTTCCTTCTTCATAAGGATAATGGCATTTGCTTGTTTGTATGCCTCCATGTAGGAGGCTTCAAGACCTTTGTAAAACATATTGATAGAGAACTAACCTCTTCGGAGGTATGTCACAAAGTTGCAGAGTTTGTAAGGAGGAAGGTTTTGAGGGCATAGGTCGGTCTATGTTGGAATTTTTATCAGGTCTCCATGTTTATCTTTTACAAGATAGTACATGGATTGAGTGTTGTCAGAGAACCATAAAGTCAAAATATGAATGCCAATTATAAAGAACCAACATCAATTATGTTGGGCCAGGGAAAGAGTAAAAAAAGAGTTGGAGCTCAATTAACCTCTTCATAACATCATAAAGCCAATGATTGCAGAGGAGACAAGAAAAAGAAAAAATTCCAGATGCTTGGAGGAAGTTGTCTTCATTGTTTGCTAATACTCGATCAATTTTAGAGTTGCAAGCACTAGGCGAGTCATAAACTGCTTTTCAAGTTTGATGTGATAGCCAGCCTAGAGATAAGAACCAAGTATAAAAATTTATTAGTATCATCCAAAAATCTGATTTCAAGTGGACGAAGCTTTTCATCAGAGTTACAGCTGTATATTAATATAATTCCTTTTTACATCAATATTCAAAGCACTTTCAAGAATATGATGAAGATCTGAAAGGTTAATATGTTGGACAGTTGGTTTACATTTCTTTCTTAATTCATACTGTAGTTCACGGTCCATGGTGTTTGGACTCTACATATAAATTTTGAAACTTTGTACGATAATGTATCTAAACCTTAAAGCAAATATAAAATTCCACATTTGTCTATTTAATACTAATTATTTACATTATTGTTTATTTTGATGTTTATGAAGTGGATATATCATGGAATGAATTGTTTTACATTTTTTAAATTTGAGTATATTGTGAGTATATTTTCATTTGTTGAGTTTTATGTTGAATCTTCATGAGTTATTCCCAAGTCTAAGTCACACTCATGAGGGCATGACAATGAGGGAGTGCCAAGGTGTTCTAGTGAATGTAAGGTTCCTAATTCATGGAAAAATGTAATGCTAGTTGTGAGGTCATGACTACTAAGGTGTGTTAGGGAATGCTAGGGCATGCTAACCTATGCCAAATAGTATGAAGACAGGCCAACCAAGCTAAGATGTGCCAAGTCCTAAGGCATGCCAAGATGTACAAGGGTTCCAAGTTCCCTCCTCATATTCTTCCATATGCTATCCACTTATGACATTTCCTTTGCAATATTTGGTGAATTTGTTAGTTATAGGTCATTTATAGGTTATAAATGTCTTCAGAGTTTAACTTCTAATTGAGTATTCAACTGAACATATTGATTCTATTATACATAAATATTTTTCTTTCCACCCACTTTTCATAACTTCAATAACCATTAGGTAGATAGCTACAACTTTGATGTTTCTTTGCTTGTTTAGTAAAATACTGTTGAGACTTTAATTTATTGAAAGTTGTAGAATTTAAAATTTATGAAGTTTCAAGGTCTAATTTTTAAAAGTATAATTCTTTAAAGGGTGCTAGCTCAATGGAAGAGCACCTTCTTTACAAGCAAGAGGTTGGTGGTTCGATTCCATCGTGCCCTGACATCCATATGGAATGGCGACGATCAATTTTTGGTGATGGAGGCTCTTTTGACCATCACCAATGAGCTTTGGTAACATTATTCAACCCTCACCAAAAATATGAAATGGTGATGGTCAACGAACGCCACCATATATACACATCAATAATGACGACCCTCAAAGGTCCATAACCATAAATCATTGTTGTTGATATGAAATGGTTACTGTCATTGTCCGTCATTATAGTCATTATTCGTGACGGACCTTGAATTTCACCACAACACCTATACTTCTGGAAATGCAACTTTTGGTGACGGTCAACAAATGTCACCATATATATGCATCAATAGTAACGACCATTAAAGATCCATCACAATAAACCATTGTTGTTCATATGAAATGGTGGTGGTCACTATTCGTCATTATAATCAATATTCGTGGCAGACCTTGAATGTCACCATAACACCTATACTCTTAGCGATGTTCAGTTTTTGGTGACGGAGGATATGGTCAATCACCATTGCTCATATGTAATGATGATGGTTGATATCTGTCATTATAAATCATTATTGGTGACGAACTTTGAATGTCACTACAACACATGTACTTTTGGTGGTGACACCCTTGGTGACATTCAGTTTTTGGTCACGGAGGTTATGGTCCATCACCATTGCTCATATGAAATGGTGATAGTCGCTATCCATCATTATAAATCATTATTGATGACAGACTTTGTATGTCACTACAACACCTATACTTTTGGCGACGCTGACTTTGGTGACATTCAGTTTTTGGTGACGAATGCTCTTTTGACCATCACCAATGAGCTTGTTGAATTGAGGCTTTTGTGATCCATATCAATTTTATGAGAGATTTTTCGACGTAAATCACATGAAATTTCATTTGTCGACGTGTTTTGAACCCACCAATGTGGTTCATTGTTAGGACAAGTTGCTTATTGCGACATTTTTCGCCCCTCACCAATGTCCTTTTTTCTTGTAGTGTGGGTTGAGCCTGTAACCGATTGAAGCATTAATACAGAGAAGTTTTACAATATTTTTGTGTATATTTTCTTGTTTTATGCATTGAAGTATATTGGGTATGAATTGCAAGTTTATTGTTTATTTGTTGTGCAAACTCATATGAATGTGTTGAATAAGTTAATATAATATAAGGTATTCGTTTACGTGAATATAACTAATTGTTATAAGAAGATAAGTAAGATCCGCGGTGTGACTTGGGGAGATAGTGCAGATCGCTGCTCTAGCAGTGCGAAGGCCCCACATCCCCTGGTTAGGGTTGCGCAAAGACGAATATAACAAGGGCATGAAGGCCTTGCAGGCCAGGAAAGTGCGTGAAGTAACCTACACGAAGGTATTCACAGTTGGACTAAATCAACCCCTTAGACATATCAAGGGTGAAGAAACCTAGTTCCAGCATCACCCCATACTTCTTCGAGTGAGACCTTAGTCCGTGCTCCATGGAATGCTTCCAAAACATAGTGCAGGGATTTGTTTGGCTAATTAACTCCAAACCTAGGTGAGGCCTCAACAAGCCAACAAATGGTCTCTTTGTCAGGACTAGAATCTGCATATAGATGTTTGATGCCATATCATTAGAATCCAACTAAGAAAGAAATTGATGATTGGTTGGATAGGAAAATTCACGAGTTCACAGCACAGGAGAACAAGAATCTATGACTATCAAAGGAAGAATGGTTAGACTGCTACCCGTACATGGAAATCCACAAAATTTTCTTCGCATCTTTCCCTACTGATCTATACGAGTGGATCATGAAGCTAGCAGATAGCCAAGGAAGGTGGAAACTCGATAATCCTATTGTGTCGACTCCAGAGTTGGTGCGTAGATTAGAAGTGTCAGAGGATAAGATCACACATGTTGTTGAACACTAGCTCAATCGAATTATAGGAGGATTCATTACTGAGTTTGCAGTAGATACTTCAGTCAGCAATAGTGAGGTAGAGCGACACTTTCTCAAAGGACCACGAGGTAAGTACGTTAAGTCTCTGAACACTTTGATTAAAATGCTACTGTGTGAAAAGCGGATTATGTGAATACATTGATGTTCGGGGCTATGCGAAGTGGGATAATTTACAGAAATAAAGATAGTGCAGAACTAGAAACTAGCCCCTTGATTTCACCTCTGTGAGGGGACGAGGAAGAGCTCGCGAAGGTCTCACCAAGAAGTGCGATCAATTTGATAAGGCAGAGGATTCCGCACATACCACCCCCACCCACACCACCACCAGCTTTATCGCCTTCACCCCCATCTTCGCCCGTACCACCTCCGCCACCACTGCGAGTCAATATGGTAAGCGCGATAAAGTTGTCGGTGTTCAAGGGAATAGGAAATGAAAATTCGGACGATTTTTGGTTTATGATAAAGGCTATATCGGAAGTGTAGGGAGTTATAAATGATAACATAAAGAAAGCAATGTTGGTCAACGCTCTACAAGATCACGCACTGACATGGTATATCAAGCATTCTAATGACAATCCGAATGCGGGGATCTCGGATATCCAAATTGCAATGAATAGAGAATTTAGCAAGCTAAAGTCAGAGGCGCAGTCGATCATTGGGTTCTAAGGGATCACAATGCTACCAAGAGAGACCCCTTGGGAATTGAATCAGAGACTGAAGTGCACAATTCACAAAGCTAATATGACTTTGACAGATGCATAGCACTGCAAATGGTTTGTACCATCGCTAACATCACATTTGAGGAACACATTATCACAACATAGGTTAACAACTCAGGCAGAGACCTTGGAGATCATGATGAGGCTGCATGAGACCTTAATACAAGGTCTTAACCTGGGAGTTCAGTAGATCGACACGTAGTTGAAAAAATTATGCCTTGATATGTAGAGTCTAAAACACGACAGGACAGCCCGCCCGGAAGTGCGCAAAGAAGTATGGTGCATAAAATGCAAGGGTCAGGGATATGACAAGGACCACTACCTGGTGTTCGCGAATTACCTCGTGGGAGGAGGAACAATGCCGTTAAGACTAGAGGCCCAAGCAGGACCTAGCAAAGTGCCTACTTTGTGGTGCGTGATTTGTCAAATAAGAGGAAAGCATGCTATGGATAACTGCCATTTGTTACAAAAGTACACAAAAAAATCGCAACAGTTGTTTTGTAATTTATGTAGATTGGTTGGACACGATGAGGGCACCTATAGAAGATATGAGTTGATGATGGATAGGACTCCCACCTACAAAGTTCAAGCTAAAACATGGCCCCTTGACCAGAACGTGAGAGTGGCGCAAACCAGATTTCAGGGGCACGGACGGGGCCGAGGTGAAGGACCTGGAAGAGGTCGCGGACAACTGATATGTTACAATTGTGGGGGAACAAAACATTATGCCCGTGATTGTACAAATCCAACACATCCATCATGTATATATTGTACCTTGTTTGATTATGAAATGGAGGATTGTCCCACCCTGATAGCTAGGTTGTGCAATAAGGGAGCACCCCAACCTCCTCTGACTCAGAACATGAAAATGATGAGGTCTACGCCATGCAAGGAAGACGCAAATGTGAACATTATGCTCCGAAGTGGAATTATGACAGGATATGATAAAGGAAAATAGTCGGAAGATAGTACTTGGGTTCGCAAGTCTCCGACGAAAGAACCGGAGTTTGATTTGGAGCGCGTTAAGGAAACCTACATGGAAGCCAGGAAAAGCTTCACTGATGCCTCCACTCCAGGAAGCAAACACAGGTTGGAGCTAGAAATGGACCCATCAATCCTAACGATGTTATTAGAAACATGCATGAAGCTACTGCATGATAGTAAGGCTGTAAAGGGATTGTAGGAACTCATTCATAGATGTGTTAGGACCACGCCAGGAGAAATGCACGTAGTCTAGAAGATTGGAAATCATGCGACAAGGATGGGAAGATAAATGAGGTTGATCGTGTAGATTGGAGAATATGAGATGGACCAAGTAATTCTGGACCTAGGATCAGACATGAACGTTTTGCCAAAGTAGACATGGGAGCACATGGGAAGGCCTATGCTGCAATGGTCTCCTATCCAGCTGCGAATGGCGAACCAGCAAAAGATCATACCTATGGGGAGATTGCAGGGAATCACCATGGATATTGAAGGGGCAAGTGCACTATCAAACTTTGAAGTGATAGAGATTGTTAATGACAACAACCCCTGCCACGTGCTATTAGGAATAGATTGGGCCACTAACATGAACGGGGTGATAAATCTAAAGAAGTGCAAGATGATTTTTGAGAAAATGTCTCTACGCGTAGTCGTACCTTTGGACCCTACAGAAGGATCATGCTACATAGAGCTCGTGTGCGGCTATGAAAGTGACGATGATTTCAACTGCATCTACAAAATGACTGCGCGAGAGAAAGACTGGGTAAATCCTACCATGGATGGACAAATCTCATGGGAGCACGAAAGATATTATACATCAGATTTAGATGAAGACCTAGAGCGATGGCAGAATTGGTTACATGAGGTAACCACGCTAAACTGCAACATGATGACAAGATCGCTACGTTGCATATCGATGGAAGTAAGGGACCTACCTACTTATGATGGGTTAAGTGAGTTAGATGTTTTCCTGAAAAGATTTGAAAAACAGGTGTTGGAACAACAAAGTTTAGAGGCTTTGAAATGGGTACTATGCGCTACACCCACGAGGTGGTGGGGTATGCACCAAGGAAGCTTTGAGCACTGGCGCGAATGCACCCTAGATGTTATACCCTGGTATATAGAGACGGAGCTCCGCCATGGGACAAGTGAAAGGGATATCTTGTGCAAATGGTTTCTGTTAACCTTCACTTTGAGGATTTTTGGTGGGACACTGTTGATGACATGTTACAAGCAGTAAAAGTAGCTATCTTTAAGATACCACAAGAGCCAATAGAATTGATTCAGCCTGAATGGGCTACTTAGCTGAGTTGCGCGCTGGAGTGTAATAATGTAAATACTGAAGAAGATGACGAGGATCCGTGAAAAATTAACATTCCAAAAACAAAAGGCCATTGCAAGGTTCAAGGACCACTGATTGAAGACCCCGACATAACCGCTCCGGTAAAGACAAAGCAGGTGAACATTGGTATGAAAGCCAAACCTAAGTATGCAATGCTCAGCGACTACTGGGATAATGCGATGGTGGATAAGGTTGTTGAGTTACTCTGCGAGTACCAGGACTTATTCTCGGCCAAGATCACGAAATTAAAAGGAACCATCAGAGATTTAGGAATGATGCGATCACATTAAAGCCCAACACACAGCTAATTAAGTAGAGGCCTTGCCGCTTGAATCCACAATACAAGGAAAAGGTCTGCATAGAACTAGACAAAATGCTCGCAGCAAGAATCGTTGAGCCATTGGAAGAATTTAATTGGGTAAGCCCTATGGTGGTGCAAGAAAAGAAGAAGAAGGGCGAGATAAGAATATGTGTGGACCTTAGAAAATTGAATGACACGTGTGTGCATGACCCATTCCCAACTCTGTTCACAGACGAAGTATTGGAAAATGTCGATGGACAGGAAGCATATTCTTTCACTGACAGATTCTCAAGGTACCACCAGATCAAAATCACACCAAAAGATAGGAGCAAGACAACCTTCACGACTGAGTGGGGATACTTTCAATACATTGTTATGCCGTTTGGATTGAAGAACACGCCAGTCATGTTTTCTCACATAGTTGTTGCAGCATTCAAAGAATATATCCACAAGTTCCTGGAGGTTTATCTGGTTGATTGGGCTATATTTGGATTGGTTAAGCCTCATCTAGCACGCTTACGCTTGATGCTGGATACCTGCCGAAGACACCAAATCGCATTGAACCTCAAAAAATGTATGCTCCTCGTTCCTTTTGGGAACCTGTTGGGACACATGGTTTGTAGACATGGACTAATGGTAGACCCCGTGAATATTGCAGTTATTCTAAATTTGGAAGCACCACGAAGTGTGAAACGGTTATGCACTACCCTAGTACATATAGGGTACTATAGGAAGTTCATCAAAAGATATGCCCAGATCACCATGCCGATGGAGAAGCTATTGAAAAAATATGTCACATTCTGCTAGAATGATGACTGCAAGAAAAGCCTAGATGTACTAAAAGAAAAAATGGCCTTTGTGTTGATCCTGGTCTTCTCGAAATGGGACGAGGAGTTTCACGTCCATGTTGACGCATCGTGTATAGAACTGGGAGTGGTACGAACACAGGAGGGTGGAGAGGGCTTGAATCACCCTATCACATTCGCGAGTCACAGGTTGTCTAAAGAAGAAAATAACTATTCCACGATTGAACACGAGGGATTGGTTATGGTATATGCGCTCCAAAAATATCGGCACTATTTGCTAGGCGGACACTTCAAGATGTATACAGATCATTCCACACTGAAATACTTGGTCAATAAGCCTGTTTTGGGGGGGCACATATGTAGGTGGCTTTTATTGTTCCAAGTATATGATTTTGAGGTCGTTGTGAAGCCTGGGCCCCTGAACGTGGGACCAGATCACCTATTGCACATTGAGACAGGAGAGGAACATACTAGTTTGGAGGAAGGATTATCTAATGCACGGCTCTTTACTGTGCGCGTAGCGGATGGACACTTTGAAGATATAATCCACTTTCTCATGACTGGAACTACACCAAAAGGGTACTTTGTCCAGCAGAAGAAGGAATTGGTGGTGCACGCGACAGATTTTTTTGTCATTGCGGGGCATCTATATAAGATGGGCAATTATGAGATAATGCAAAGGTCTACACTTGAATTTGAGCAAAGTCATATCCTCGCAGACGCCCATGGGGGCACTATGGGAGGACACTATGCAGAGAAAGCGACCGCGCAAATTATTTTTCGCGCAGGGTTGTGGTGGCCAACCCTCCATCCAAATTCAAAAGCACATTGCAAGGCCTACGATGTATGTCAAAGAATAGGTAAACCATTGCAGAGGGACGAGATGCCTTTGAATCTGCAAATGATGCTATAGCCCTTTGAAAAGTGGGTGATCGACTTTGTAGGACCTATCAAACTGCAGGAAAAAACGGGTGCGAGATACATTATCACTGCGACAAAGTACCTGACTTGTTGGGCAAAAGCGCAGCCAGTCAAAGATTGCACAGCTGCCATGACCACGATGTTTCTGCTTGAGTACGTATTAACATGATTTGGATGTCCAAAGATCTTGATGAGCGATCGCGATACACATTTCCTAAACGAAACAATCAGCACGCTGATAGAAGAGTTTCAAGTGTATCATCAGAAAAGCACATCGTATCACCCACAAGCCAACGAGACAGTAGAAGCATTTAACAAAATACTAGAGATTGCACTGAACAAAGTATGCAACACACAACGAAGTGATTGGGACCTGTGCGTACCTGCAGTCTTATGGGCTTATAGGATAACGTCCAAGAAACTGACAAGACAAACACCTTTCTGGCTAGTCTATGGAGTGGAAGTTGTAATGCCAATGGAGTATATTGTGACTAGTATATGCATAATAGTGCCAATCCAAATGGACCCTAAGATACTCTCTAAGTCTTCAAAATCATTCAAAAGATCAAAATTATCGCATGGGCAAACATTCATAAAACAGCAGGAAACACTATCAGGAGGCAAAAAACACAAGAAAACAGTGAAAAACAAAGTATCAGAGGCTTGAACAGTGAATGCATAGGAGCCGTCGGATCTGACTGATCAACGGTCTAGATCTGATAAGCAAATAGCAATCGGTGGTGGAAAAGGGAGGCTATCGGTGGAGACCCCATGATATATGTGACTACAATGAGTGGGGTCAATGAGGGCCGTCGATAAAGCGCGTAAATCGATGGCCCCCGTTGCATCGCAATATCACTATCGGCAAATACAATGGAGCGGGGCTATATACATACACATATATGTGATGCGATAGCTAGACCCGATAAAGATTATAAATGATGTTTGATATGATTTGAGATCCGGAAAACAGAGTTTTCCTTTATAAATCGCATTTTAATTGAATAAAATAAAAACCAAAGAAAATGCGTCGATGCGATATTATGGACCCGAAAGGGTTTATTAATATTGTTACATATGATTTCATGTCCGATAAGATGGATTTTCAATGTTTTTAATGTATTTTCAATATAAAGGGAAATCACGATATGAGTGGGATTTCGGGCAAGCCAAGGGCAGTAAGTGGTTTGGGCTGAGCTCTGCCTGATCCCATACAATGGTTGCCACATGTCCAAGCTGAGGAAAGAAAAAAACACCCTCATCAGGCAGTTAGCCTTCATACAACAGAGCTACCCGAAATGAACCATAGTCGTTGGATCTAGATCTCCCAGATCAATGATGGAGATGCAATATTGCTACAAAAGGCTGACCTGATAGGAGAATAGAGTGGATTTGAGGACTTTTGAAGTCTGATATACAGTGTTTTTGGCGGATTTTCATAGTTTTGAATTCATTTCTTTGTGTTAACAGAAAGCGGTCGTTTCAAGGATTTCAAAGGCCCGATGCACTCATCCATTATAGAACAGGTGGCCACCTCCCCTAAAAGTGTTATGCCATGATTGCAGACACTTAGAAGAAAGATTTGAGCTGACAGAGGCCGGGAGACAGAAAGCCGAGAGGGAGAATGAATAGACAACACAGATTGGCTTTAAAAGCCACAAACCGATAGAAACAAAGGCAGGTAGTATTGAAAGCATTGTTGAGACAAATAAATTGAGATAGAGAGTCAGTAAGGAGAGTCTATGTACTCAAAAGAGACTTGGGGGATCCAAGTAAAGCCTATTGTTTTGTATCTGTTGTGTGGGGCTCAATTTGAGCTCACTGTTGTAAAACTATGCTTCTAAAGACATAATAGAGAGGCCACCACTGAAGGTTGGACCGAGAGATGTAGCCCAAGATTTTTGGGTGAACTCCCTATTAAACTTGTTGTGTTTATGTGTGTTGTCTATTATGCTTCTTTAACTACTTCTTTGTCTATGCATTTCGCAAACTTATCGATCCATTGCATAAAGTAACATCAAATCCATGCACATGAGTCTGTAATACCTTAATAATTGTCTTATATCTCATCATGAGATCAAGTGGTATTAGAGCTTTAGGTTGCTAAGGTTAGACAAGCTTGTGCTGGATTAGTGAATGATAACTAGGTCAAAGCTAAAATTAAGAGAAGGAGAACTGGTTGAGACTAACCCAGAAATAGGAATATTCTATCCTAGGAGGGAAATGGCAGAAGAAAATCCCTTGGAATCAGAGTCTCAATTCATGGACAATTTCATGACCATGAGAGCCATGGTAGAAGAGATGTATCGAGAATTTAAGAAAGGTCGAAGTGAAGATTCTTCAACCTCCAAAAAATACAAAGGAACAGAGGAACCTCTTCTAGATGGCCATTCTGAAGGCAAAAGGAAAGGAAAAGACCCTCCTTTAACAACACCTCCTTCTAGCCCTTTGATTAAATTAGAAGTAAAATTTGATTTGGCAATAGATGATGGAGAATTAAATGCAGAAAAGCTAGATAACTGGATTAGACGGATTGATGTGTATTGCGGGGTGCAAAACATCGATTCAGAAAGGAGAAAGATTCAGTTGGCCAGCCTTCACCTTGGAGGAGCTGCCCTAGTGTGGTGGGAAGGTAGGACACAAGCTTATTTGAAGAAGCAGGGTAAACTTCTTTCTACCTGGAGTGAATTTGTTTCTGCCATTAAAAAAAAATCTATCCACTAGCTTATATGCAGCAATCTATGATGATTTGGCAAACTCTTCGCCAATTAAAGGGGAGAAGTGTACAAAGCTACACCCAAGAATTTAGAAAAATATCTTTAATTCTAGGCATTTCTCTAGACTCACCTGAAACTTTGTTGAAGTATATAGGTGGTCTACATAGCTATTTTAGGCACACCATTGTCATGTTTAACCCTACTAGCATAGATGAGGTATATGTTCAGGCTACACATCTGGAGGCTAGAGGCAAGAATGCGAAACCAAAGATTGGGGGATCATCAAAACCCACTGCAAGCAAGAACAAGGAAAAGAGGTAGCAGAAATGGAAAGAGAGGAAGGAAAACGTTGTATAGAAAGACAAGCCTTCATGCACTCACTGCAAGAAGGGTGGACACAATGATGAACACTGCTAGTCTTTGCATCTGGAGCTGAAACCCAAGAAGTTTGATGGTAAGAAGAAGAATATTGTTGCTGCTACACAGAAAGATTTGGGGTCAGACTTGAGTGATGAAATAAAAATCATAGCCACAAGTATAAAAGGTAACAATTCTGAAGCATCTACTAGTAATTATGCACAATCTATTGATAATGAAGAAAATGAGAGGAAAAGACATGAGCTTTTTCATATTAGAGTTATTTCGAAGCATCAAAATATTGATACTTTATTTGATAGTGGCTCAAAAGTAAACTTGATTTCTGAAGCAATTGTAAAGAAATTGGGACTACTAACCACACCTCACAAGAAGCCATACCCATTAGGTTGGGTATGTGATAAAGAAAAGCTACAAGTGACTAGACAATGTAAACCTAGGTTTGCTTTTGGGTCAGCATTTGTAGATGAGGTTGAGTTAGACAGAGTTCCCTTGGATATATGTGGTATTGTTTTAGGAAGTCCTTACTTGTATGATAGAAAATCTATTTTCTATAGAGCTGAAAATAAGTATCAACTCACAAAAGATGAAATAGAATATATTGTAAGAGCTCATCATCTCAAAAATAACTACACTCTCATTAACTCAGGGCAGATGAAAAGAATTCTAAATTTATGCAAGCAATTTTTACTAATGGTTGTAAAGGAAAAGAAACCTAATAAAACCAATGTATTTGAAGGTTGTGATGCTAAACAGCAAGCTGATTTAGAAAAATTTGTTTCAGAATATGATATCCTATTTCAAGAACCTAAAGGTTTTCCACCCAAAAGGGAAATTGTACATGATATTAATTTGTAGCAAGATGCTCCATTACCTAATATCAGAATGTACAGGTTATCCGCTTTAGAGAATGCAGAGATTAAGAAGCAGATACGGGAGCTGCTCGACAAAGGATTCATAAGTCCAAGCACATCACCATGCGGATCTCCAGTCGTGTTGGTGAGAAAGAAAGATGGTTCGTAGAGGATGTGCATTGATTACGAAGCACTGAATAAAATAACGATCAAGAATATTTATCCTCCTCCTCGCATAGATGATCTATTAGATCAGTTGGAAGAAGTTGTTTACTTTTCCAAGTTGGACTTGCGTAGTGGCTACCATCAGGTCAGAGTTACATAAAAAGATGCATGGAAGACTGCTTTCAAAAGAAATAAAGTGTTGTATGAATGGCTAGTTATGTAGGTTTTAAGCCCGTACAAAAATTGCCTGCATAAGAATTCTAAAACACAGAAAATAAACAATGCAAGATCATAACACATAAAAAAGATATACACAAATATTTTCCCCTGGATCCCAAAACCAGGACTACCAACTTGATTTTTTCATTATGTTCCTTTCAATGTTACAATACATATTTATACATGCCGAAGCATCCAATACTATGGACCGAAAACCATCGCGTCCAATACCATGGACCCAAAACCATCGCATCCAATATCATGGACCGAAAACCATCACATCCAAAAAACATGTGCGAAAAACATGCACAAAACCATAGGTGGGGTTATGGGTGCCCTTCAAACCCCATGTTAACTACGTGGAAAGAATATAACACAACCCAACATTCTCCCACTTCTTTTTTTCTTTCCACAGGGGGCCATAAGAGAGCTTAGTCATTTTCCCATCCATGAAAATGTCCATTGTCTCTCTACACCAAGAGAACTTCTCAGAGCTCACAGATTTTGTCAATGCATCTATAGTATTCTTCAAAGTGTTCACCTTTACCAGCAACACCTTTTAGTCTTCTATCATATCCCTCACAAAGTGATACTGAACATCAATGTGCTTTGTCTTTGAATGATATACAGGGTTCTTTGCCAAGAAAATTACACTTTGGCTGTCACAGTCTATCCTTATAGCTTCCTATACTAACCCCATACTTGAACACAATCTTTGCAACCACACTGCTTCCTTGCTTGCATGAGTGTCTATCATGTATTCTGCCTCTGTAGTTGATAGTGCCACTATAGATTGTTTGTTACCCATCCAACTGACTGCACCTCCAAATAGATTAAACACATACCCACTTGTAGATCTTCTATGATCCAGATCTCCAGCCCAGTCTACATCAACAAAGCCATGAATATCCAACACTCTATCCAATCCTAGTCTTCCTTGGTAGCACAGACCATAATCACTAGTGCCACGCAAATACCTGAAAACCTGCTTCGTTACTGTCTAATGATCCTTTCCTAGTTTTGACATAAACCTACTCAATATTCCCACTGCATGTGCAATGTCTGGTATAGTACAAACCATTGCATACATCAGGCTACCGACTGCACTTGCATATGGAACACGGGACATGTCCTTTTCCTCTTCTTGTGTCTTGGGACATTGTTCAACAAATAACCTCACACCTATAGGAATAGGAACCTTCACTTGTTTACTATCCTGCATATTAAACCTCTGCAGTATTGTCTCGACATACTTCCTCTAGTTTAACCAGAGCTTCGTCTTTGCCCGATCTCTTTTAATTTCCATGCCCAAAATATAGTTTGCAGCACCAAGATATTTCATGTCGAATTTGGAGGACAATTGGGTCTTCAAATCCTGGATAATTTCTTTATCATTTCCAACCAGCAATATATCATCCACATACAAGACCAGATAAATAACACGGTCACCAGTTAATTTAAAATACACACAATGATCTGCTTTGCTTCTAGTGAAGCCAAGTCTCGGTATAAATGTATCAAATTTATTATACCACATCCTTGGTGACTATTTTAACCCATACATAGACTTCTTTAACTTGCATACAAGTTCTTTCTTACCCATCACCGCAAAGCCTTCAGGCTGCTTCATGTAGATTTCCTCTACCAAATCCCCGTGAAGAAATGTTGTCTTCACATCCATCTGTTCTACCTCAAAATCAAAAGCAATAGCAACAAATAAAAGTAATCTAATAGAAGTTACCTTGGCAACAGGAGAAAAAATATCACCAAAATCAATTCCCGGCACCTGGGAATAACCTTTTGCTACCAACCGAGCTTTGTATTTCTCCACTTTTCTTTCTGCATTTGTATTATTTTTGAACACCCATTTTATGCCAATGGCTTTCCTTCCAACCGGCAACTCCACCAGATCCCGAGCCTCATTTTTGTGCAAAGATGCCATTTCATCAACCATGGCCTCTTTCCAGAGTTTTCCATCCTCTGAATCTACTGCTTCATTCAGTAATAGATAAAGCAAAATTTGAACAGAAAGCAGATGGACTATACCTTTCAAGTTGCCTTCTTTCTCGAACTGATCTTCTCACATCCGAAGTTTGTGGCTCTTCATCTTCTGATTCCTCCTCTGTTGTAGAGTCTGATTCTTCCTCCTTTAGCTCAAACTCTATCTTCTCAGGTTCCTTTCGTTGGAATTCATGTTTAATAACATATTTCACCTCTCTGAACACAACATATCGATTGTACACAACCTTCCCTGTGGCTGGGTTCCAAAGCTTATAACCCTTTAAACCATACTTATACCCAATAAAGATGCACTTTTCAGATTTACTATCCAACTTGGTTGATTTCTCCTTTGGAACATCTACATATGCATCACATCCAAATACCTTCAGATGTGAAAGAGAGGGTTTCTTACCAGTCCATACCTCTTGTGGAGCTTACCCTCCAATGCTGATGAAGGTGACCTGTTGACCAGGTAACATTTAGTATCCACTGCCTCTGCCCAGAGTTCTTGTCCTAACCTGGCACCACTTAGCATGCTTCTTTCCCTTTCAATCAACATCTTATTCATTCTTTCTGCAACTCCATTTTGCTTAGGTGTATATGGAGTAGTCTTTTGCCGTGCTATACCACACTTCTTAAAGAATTCTTCAAATTCCTTAATGCAAAACTCTCCACCGTTATCTGTCCTCAAAACCTTTATCTTCTTCTCTGTTTGGTTTTCCACTAGAGCCTTAAATTCTTTAAACCTATCAAAGACTTCAGATTTCTTATTAAGGAAATATATCCATTTATTCTTTGAGAATTCATCTATAAATGATACATAGTACACAGACTTACCCAGTGATGGAACCTTCACAGGTCCAAACACATCATTGTGCACAAGTTCTAATATTTGTTTCGCCCTCTTGCTATTAGAGGGGAAACTCACCCGATTCTACTTCCCATATACACAATTTTCGCAGAAATCAAAATCCAAAGAGCTATTACTCATACCTTCTACCATTCCTTTACCTTGAAGTATTCGAAGGCCATTTTCTCCAATATGTCCAAGCCTTTGATGCCACAGCATAGTCTTCTCTCCAGAGACCACTAGATTTTCTACTCCACTTTCAGGAACCACATAAATATTGCACCCATCAATAACAGTGCTACCTTGCATCTTGTACAGAGTTCCAATCCGAACTCCCCGCATCAATACCAGTGCTCCCCGAACCATCTTGCAAGTATCCTTCTTGAACACTATTTTTACACCTGCATTATCCAGCTTGCTAACAGAAATCAAATTTCTAGCTAATGCAAGAATATGTAGAACACCTAGAAGCGTTCTAACCCTTCCACCTTGCAACTTCAACTTTACTTTTCTGCGACCAACAATTCTAGCCTTCCTCTCGTCCCCCAAGAAGACATCACCACCATCATATTTATCATACTCATAGAACCACTCTCTATGGGAAGTGAAGTGAAAGGATGCACCTGAGTCAATTAACCATGCCTCATGATCTACATGTGTACTTGAAGAAGCCAAGTACACATCCCCACCTTCATCTAAGGTGGTTTTCTCCTCTGTAGAAGGAGCCTCATCAGATGCATTTCCTTTGTCAGGAGCTTTAGATTTACAGTCCCTTTTGTAGCGCCCTTCCTTTCCACATTTCTAGTACACCACCTTTACAGGTTTTCCTGGAGATTTAGATCTCCCTTTAGATTTAGATCTCCCACTTGATGACTTATTTTTGTTTCTGTTCTGGGTCCACCCTCGTACAGACAAGGCATCACCATTTTGGCTCTCCATATTTTTCCATCTCATCTCCTCCGTCAGCAAGGATGATACTTTTTCATCAAAATGCCAGGCAGTTGCATTGCTACCTATTGCAATAACTAGACTATCCCACGAATCTGGTAGAGAACACAACAAACTGATGCACTTATCTTCATCTGAAATTTTAATATCAACAGATGCTAACTGACTTACCACAGTATTAAATGCATTCAGATGCTCTTTCACTGAGTCTCCATCTTTCATCCTCGGGTTATACAGTTTTTTCAGCAGGAACAGTTTATTCACCAAAGACTTATATTGGTACAAAGTCCCTAACTTGTCCCACAAAGCCTTTGTCGTAGCTTCCCCTGATATATTCAGTAATACTGAATTTGAGACACACAATCGTGTTGTGCTCTTTGTCTTCCAATCCAACTTCTTCCATTCTTCATCGTACACTCCCATTGGTTTAGTACGGGGATCTATTGCAATCCACTGGTCTTTATCCACCAATAGATCCCCCATCTTGAGTTTCCACAACTCAAAAATCTGACCATTAAATTTCTCGATCTCTATATTTCCACTGCTCGCCATCCTTTTTCACCACTAGAATTGATCTCGCAGATCTCCCACTGAACACAGTATACCGCGGGCCCGAGCAAAATCCCTCAGCAACAAAGGCGTCCCCTTGAAGCCAAAATAGCTCTGATACCAAATGTAGGTTTTAATCCCATACAGAAATTACCTGCATACGAATTCTAAAACTCAGAAAATAAACAATGCGAGATCATAACACATAAAACACATATACACAGAGATTTTCCCCTGGATCTCAAAACCGGGACTACTAGCTTGATTTTTTCATTATGTTCCTTTCAATGTTACAATACATATTTATACATGTCGAAGCATCCAATACTATGGACCGAAAACCATCGCGTCCATAACATGGATCGAAAACCATCGCATCCAAAAAACATGTGCGAAAAACATGCACAAAACCATAGGTAGGTCTACCCAACCTAACATAGGGTCCAAAACCAAAATTTTTCGGGGTGTTGCCTCAGACCCCATAAAGTGGGTTTATGGATGCCCTTCAAACCCCCTTTTAACTACTTGGAAAGAATATATCACAACCCAACAAGTTATGCCTTTTGGCTTAACTAATGCTCCTGCCATTTTCATGAGAGCTATGAATGATGTACTCCGACCTTTTATTGATGATTTTGTAATTGTATATTTGGATGACATTCTTGTTTTCAGTAAAACATGGGAAGAAAATTTGAAGCATGTAAAGCAGACTCTATATGTTTTGAAAGAGAAAATCTCTAGGTTAACTTATCAAAATGTGAATCTAGTAAAACATCTTTGAATTATTTGGGTCATATAATAGGGGGTGGTGAATTGAAGACAGATCCCTCTAAAGTCAAAGTCATTGTGAACTGGCCTAATCCCAAATATGCTACAGAAGTTAGAAGCTTCCTAGGAGCAGCATAGTATTAGAGAAATTTTATTACTAACGTTTCCTTAATTGCAGCTCCCTTACATGCTTTGACAGGATTGAACAAGGTGTTTCAGTGGGGAGGAAAAAAGCAGAAATCCTTCGACACCTTGAAAGAAAAAATTAGTACAACACCAGTACCATCATTGACAAATATTTAAAGACCATTTGAGATCAAAACATATGCCATTGACTATCCCATGGGAGCAGTGTTGATGCAACATGGTAAACCCATATGCTACCATTCTGAGACATTTAATTCTTTAGTAGTTAATTATCCCACATATGATAAAGAATTGTATGCATTAGTGAAGATTATGAAAAGTGGAAACATTACCTATTGGGCAAAGAAATAGTTATACATACTAATCATCAACCACTTCAATGTTTACACTCACAAACTAAATTGAAGCAATCAAGACACTATAGGTGGATGGGTTTTCTATAATAGTTTCATCTAGACATCAGGTATAAGAAAGGCATACACAATAAAGTTGCAGATATGTTGTCAAGACCAATCATAAATGCATCTACTATACTTAAGCATAATTCAGTATTGCATGAAAGCTACATTGAAAAATATGCTCAAGATGTAGATTTTAAAGATGTATATGCAACTTTGAGTCATGGCAAACAAGTAGAAGAATTGGATTATCATGTTAAGGACCAACTCTTGTATCATTTGGGAAATTTATGCATTCCTCAAAATGAAAGAGTTAACATAATCCGAGAAGCACACACTTCTCTAATATTGGGTCATTTTGGTGTAAGTAAAACAGTTGCACAGCGGCAAAGATTTTGTTATTGGCCAAGAATGCATGAAACCGTTTCTAGATATATTAAAGGGTGTACCATGTGTGCTAAAATCAAGCCCAGCAATAGAGAACTAGGCTTGCACACTCCACTTCTAGTTACTTCTCATCCTTGGGAAATTGTTTCTATGGACTTTGTTGGGGGACCGCCAAAATCTAGAAAAGATCATGATTATTTATATGTTATTGTGGACAGGTTCAGCAAAATGTGTATTTTAATACCTTGTAACAAGCCGATTACAGCTGAACAAACAACAAAGTTGTTCTTTCAGCATGTCTAGGTGCATTTTGGGTTACCCACTTGTATTGTCTCTGATAGAGATTCCCGATTTGTTGGGAATTTTCGGTCAAGTCTATGGGAGTTAATGGACACTAGACTAAAGAAGAACACAACCTTTCATCCACAAACATATGGCCAAACAGAGGTGGTCAACAGGACAGTGATCTAGTTGCTCAAGGGCTATTGCAGCAAGCATCCCAAGCTTTGGGATCAACATTTATGTTATGTGCAGCATGCTTACAACCATGTTAAACATTCTTCTACATAAAGATATCCTTTTGAGACTTGTTTTTGTTTTATACCAAGGTCTCCCTTGGATTTTGTCTTTAGTAAAGACATAGAAGTTGATGGACACAGTGATGTGGACAAAGCAACTAGGTTCATTAAATAGATCCAAGAAATTCACTAGGCAGTATCGGAACAGTTGGAAAAGAGCCAAGCCAAGTACAAGGCAAGGCATAATAAGCATTGAATTAAGCATAGCTTCCAAGTTGGTGATTAAATATGGTTGTACATCAGTAAAGACAGAATGCAAGGTGAAGGTAAAACGTTGAAGCCAATAAGATATGGGCATTTCAAGATACTTGAGAAAACTGGTGAGAATGCTTTTCGCCTTGATTTTCCAGCTTACATGAACATCTATTTAGTAGTTAATGCAGAGAACTTGAGACTATTTGAACCTTCTTTGATTGAAGATCCCGAAGAGCAAAGTCAGTTGGCTTCTATTGATGATCTGATGCCTGAATATCTAAATGAGTTGTGGGAAGATACAGTTCTGGACAGGAAGGTGAGAACTACGTGCAGTGGGGATGTTGAGTACCTAAGAATTGGACTAAAAGGTTCAAAACCAAGCAGTGCAAAATGGATAGAGATTGGACAAGTGAGGAAGTTGTATCCTCACTTGATTGATGCTTGAAAACCAACTTTTGGTGGTCCAAAAGCCTTTTTTAGTGGGAAGGCATGATCCAAATGGATCCTAAGATACTCTCTAAGTCTTCAAAATCATTCAAAAGATCAAACTTATCGCATGGGAAAACCTTCATAAAACAGCAGAAAACACTATCGAGAGGCAAAAAACACAAGAAAACAGTGAAAAATAGAGTACCGAAGGCTTGAAAAATGAATGCACAAGAGCCGTTGGATCTGGCCGATCAACGGTCCAGATCCAATCGGAAAATCACAATTGGTGGTGGCAAAGGAAGGCTACTGGCGGAGACCCCATGATAAATGTGACTGCGATGAGTGGGGTCAACGAGAACCGTCGATCAAGCGCACAAATTGACGGCCCCCGTTGCATCGCAATATTGATATCAACAAATACAATGGAGCAGAGCTATATACATATACATATATGCGATGCGATAGTCGGACCTGATAAATATTATAAATGATGTTTGATATGGTTTGTGATCCGGAAAATAGATTTTTCCTTTGTAAATTGCATTTTCATTGAATAAACGAAAAACCAATGAAAATGCGTCGATGTGATATTACAGACCCGAAAGGGTTTATTAATATTGTTACATATGATTTCAAGTCTGATAAGCGATATTTTCAATGTTTTTAATGTATTTTCAATACAAAGGGAAATCACGATATGAGCGAGATTTCGGGTAGGCCAATGGCGGTAAGTGGTTTGGGTTGGGCTCCACCCGATCCCATATAATGGTTGCCCCATGTCCAGGTTGAGGAAAGAGAAAACCACCCTCATCGGGCAGTTAACCTTTGTACGACAGAGCCGCCTAAAATGAACCACAACCATTGGATCTGGATCTCCCAGATCAACAATGGAGATGCAATATCACTACAAAAGGTGGACCCGGTAGGAGAATAGAGTGGATTTGAGGACTTTTGAAGTCCGATAAAAATTGTTTTTGGCAGATTTTCATAGTTTTGAATGCATTTCTCTGTGTTAACAGAAAGCGACCGTTTTAGGGATTTCAAAGGCCCAATGCGTTCATCCGTTACACAACAGGTGGCCACCTCTCCTAAAAGTGTTATGCCATGATTCCAGGTGCTTAAAAGAGGGATTTGAGCAGACAGAGGTCGGGAGACAAAAATCCGAGAAGGAGAATGAACAGACACTGTAAATTGGCTTTAAAAGCCACAAACCGACAGAAACAAAGGCAGGCAGTATTGAAAGTAGTGCTGAGACAGAACAATAGAGACAGAGAGTCAGTAAGGAGAGTCTATGTACTCAAAATAGACTTGGGGAATCCAAGTAAAGCCTTATGTTTTTGTATCTATTGTGTGGGGCTCAATTTGAGCTCACTGTTGTAAAACTCTACTTCTGAAGACATAATAGAGAGGCCACCACTGAAGGCTGGACCAGGAGATGTAGCCCAGGAGTTTTGGGTGAACTCCATATTAAACTTGTTGGGTTTATGTGTGTTGTCTATTATGCTTCTTTAACTGCTTCATTGTCTATGTATGTTTCAATTTTATCGATCCATTGCATAAAGTAACATAGGAAAATCCATGTACATGAGTCTATAATACCTTAATAGTTGTCTTAGATCTCATCATCAAGTCAAGCGCTCAAAAGAGTGATGGACCGGGGAACCCTGGAGGAGAGGTTTGCGCAGTTGGAGGAACTCAAAGAGGAACAGTTTCTGGCTGGATTCCATCAGCAAGTACAAAAGCAACGTGAAAAGGCTTGGTACGATCGACATATTAAGTTGCGTACCTTCAAGGTAAATGATTGGTGTTGCTATATGAAGGTAAGTTTGATAAGTTCCCGGGGAAGTTCATAATGCATTGGCTGGGACCGTATGTTGTTAAGGAGGTCACAGACAGAGGCGCAGTGCAGCTCATGAAGCTAAATGGAGAACCTTTCCTAGGAAAATTGAATGGCAGTCGATTGAAGCCATACAAAGGTGGCAAGGATATCTGACTAGGTGACAGAAGCATAGTCTTCGTGCTCCAAGTAGTTGAAAGAAGGAACATAACTATAAACAGATGCAGGGGACACAGGAATAGATATAGGGGAGTAGTGCCGACACCGTGGTCTCGGAACAATGCCTATAGGAGATACAACAGGAAACCGCTCAGTGCACTTCCGACCTTGCATCAATTCGAGTAGAGTTGGGAAGTCTCTGCGTGAACATCTCCACACTGACATAGTCACTTGAGGGCGAGTCACGATGTTTGTGTTGGGGGCCTGTTGGGCGTGGGATCTCCCCAAGGCAAGTTTTTGGGCTTAAAGCCCAAGTTTTGAGTAAGTCCAATATAAAGACTCCATGATTTGTGGGTGCAGAGTGCGAAGATGGAAAATGAGTCAAAGGCTTGTTCGCCCTCCTTTTTGTAATGTAATGTCGGTTTGAGAGATCTATCCATGGTCCGCGAACCATGGGATTGTATAAATAGAGCGAGGCTCTAAGTGTAAAGAGAAGAATTAGATAGAAGGATGGATCAATGGAAGATATAAGAGGGAAGCATTAAGTCTAAGTTTAGAGTCGTTTCTTTGGGCCGTAGAGTAGGAGAAGGCTCTACAGCTAAGTGCGCAAAGGCCTAGTAGTCTATAGCTGAGTGCGCGGACCCTTGCAGTTGAGTGCACAGAGCGGGTTGAGTCTGTAACTGATTGAAGCATTAATAAAGAGAAGTTTTACAATATTTTTGTGTATCTTTTCATGTTTTATGCATTGTAGTATATTGGGTATGAATTTCAAGTTTACTATTTGTTTATGTGAGATAACTAATTGTTATAAGATGATAAGTAAGATCTGTGGTGTGACTTGGGGAGATAGCGCAGATCACTACTCTAGCAGCACGAAGGCCCCACAGCCCCTAGTTAGGGATGCACGAAGACGAATATAACAAGGGCACGAAGGCCTTGTAGGCTAGGAAAGTGCGTGAAGTAACATGCGTGAAGGTATTCATAGTTGGACTAAATGAACCCCTCAAACATCTCAAGGGTGCGGAAACCTAGTTCCAGCATCCCCCCATACTGCTTCGGATGAGACCTTAGTCTGCGCTATGCGTACTATTCCTGAAAGGGCCAGTAGTACAGGGATTTGTTTGGCTAATTAACTCCGAACCTGGGTCAGGCCCCAACAGGCCAACATTTCACTTGCATGCATCATCATTCACTTAGATTTTCATTCATCATCACGCTATCCTTCAGATTTGTTCGATTTCACACTCCCCTTGGTTAGATCTAGGCTTCCTTAGCCCGGATCTAATTTTCCCAACATGCACTATGCATTTTTGGAGACCAAGACCTCGGCCTTAGCTTCTGGAATTGTGCAGAGGTTTCCCAAGCCTGGTTCCAAATACGCACTGCGCAGTTTCAGGAGCTAGCCCCACATCTTGGCTACTAAGACTACACAATGCACAGTCTCTCCCGGTTTGTGCCCAGACTGAACTGTGCATTGCACAGTTCCAGTCAACAAGACCTCCCCACTGATTGTTGTGAATATGCAATTCACAGCTCCAGAAAGCAGCCACTCACCTCTGTGAACCAGGATTATGTAATCCCTCCCAGCATTAGCCTCGTTTGCTTCTTGGTCTATTCTTTAAGTTGCATTGGTTTCAAGCTAGCATTTGCATACCATGAGTGTCCTCTTTGTCTCTAGGTACGACATTTGTTGAGAAAATATCTAGTAGTAACAGTTAACATGGTATCCAAGAGAGTTGCATCAAAGGATACTGTTGAGAGAAGTATTGGGGAAACATTTGAGGAGGTGTTAGTGAACTTGCAAGTTTATGCAAACACTCAATTTTTCATCGAGAATGGCATGAAGTTGTCATGGCAGCAAAGCAAGGATACCTTTGCAGAGGACTTCAAGGAAGACTTAAAGGATCGACAAGCTTATATCAGTATCCAACAATTAGGCTTATCCAAGGTTGCATGCAAGGAACCCACCTTCCCATGTGCGGACATCATCCGTTGGATTGTCTCACATATAGATCCAGAAACTGTGACATTGAATAGTTCCAACGGGGTAGATCTTGCCACTTTCAGGGTGCAGAACTATCAACAGATGTATCATTTACCTCATCCGATGAACCACGTGGACATACTTTTCTATGCCACCCATAGCTTTGTGAACACCAGAGATATTGTCAAGCACTAGGTGAAAAAGCAGTCAAAGTTCAAAATGACACCCAATCATGTTTACAAGACAAAGCCTCTCAGGAAGGGCTTCCGGTTCTTGATCATCTTTCCATGCTGATTATACGGTCAAGAGAGCACAAAGGCCTTTCCTAAAGGTTGTGTGGTTGTGTTGGACCAGTTGGTGAATGTTTGAAGGACATTTAACTAGTCGTATTTGTTGGCTTTTCAGTTTAAAGTCCATGTGACTAATCCTCGAAATCCTCCTAAGGGTGACCAAGTGAGATTCTACATGTCTGCATATTTACTTGATGCAATTTGTGCCCAACATCAGTTTCGTAGCATGAGCTGGACATGGACACTGAAAGAGACTACCGTCAACATTTATTACAAGTTTCTTTCCAATTGCAGCTAATGTTGGGTGTGGATCCCCCCAAGGCAAGTTTTGGGGCATAAAGCCCAAGTTTTAACTAAGTCCGATGTAAAGACTCTGCAATTTGTGGGCGTGGAGTGCGGAGTTGTAATTGAGTCATAGGGTTGTCCGCCCTTACTTTTGTAAATGTAGTGTCGACTTGAGAGTTCTCCCCATGGTCCGCAGACCATGGGATTGTATAAATAGAGAAAGGCTCTGAGTGTAATCAGGGAAAAAAGGAATCAATGGAAGATCTAAGAAGGAAGCATTGAGTCTAAGTGTAGAGTGGTGTCTTTGGGTCGTAGAGTAGGAGAAGGCTCTGCAGT
Organism: Pinus taeda; assembly: GCA_000404065.3. Taxonomy (NCBI): domain Eukaryota; kingdom Viridiplantae; phylum Streptophyta; class Pinopsida; order Pinales; family Pinaceae; genus Pinus; species Pinus taeda. Next base: position 43,419 of record APFE030032248.1, read on the forward strand.
TGAGTGCACAAAGGCCTAGTCGTCCGCAGCTAAGCGTGCAGACCCCTGCAGTTGAGTGTGTAGGTTGGGTTGAATTTGTAACCAATTGAAGTATTAATAAAGAGAATTTTTAAAATATTTATGTGTATCTTTTCATGTTTTATGCATTGAAGTATATTGGTATGAATTGCAAGTTTACTAGTTATTTGTTGTGTGAACTCATATGAATGTGTTGAATAAGTGAATATAATATAAGTTATCCATTTACACGAAGATAACTAATTGTTATAAGAATATAAGTAATATCCGCGGTGTGACTTGGGGAGATAGCGCAGATCGCTGCTCTAGCAGCACGAAGGCCCCATAGCCCCTGGTTAGGGCTACGCGAAGACAAATATAACAAGGGCACGAAGGCCTCGCGGGCTAGGAAATTGTGTGAAGTAACCTACATGAAAGTATTCACATTTGGACTAAATCAACCCCTCAGACATCTCAAGGGTGCGGTAACCTAGTTCCAACATCCCCTCATACTGCTTCGGTTGAGACCTCAGTCTGCGCTCCGCAGATTTTTGCTAAAAGGGCCAATAGTACACGGATTTGTTTCGTTAATCAACTCTGAACCTAGGTCAGGCCCCAACAAGCCAAAAAATGGTTTCATTGCCAAGACCAGAATCTGCATATAGATGTATGATGTCGTATCATTGGAATCCAACTAAGAAATAAATTGAAGGTTGGTTGGACAGAAGAATTCACAAGTTCGTGGCGCAGGAGAACAGGAATATGTGACTATCAAAAGAAGAGTGGTTAGACTCCTATCTATACACCGAGATCCACGAATTTTTCTTTGCATCTTTCCCTACTGAATTGTACAAGTGGATCGTGAAACTAGCAGATAACCAAGGAAGGTGCAAGCTTGGTAGTCCTATTGTGTGGACCCCAAAATTGGTGCATATATTGGAAGCATCGGAGGATAAGATCATGCACGTTGTTTATCACTGGCTCGATCGGATTATAGGAGGATTCATTACTGAGTTCGTAGTAGACACTACGGTAAGCTACAATGGGACCGATCTATGCTTTCTCAAATGACCGCGAGGTAAGTACGTTAATTCTCTGAACACTTGGATTAAAATGCCACTGTGTGAAAAGTGGATTACGCGAATATATTGATGTTCAGGGCTACGCGAAGTGGAAGAATTTAGAGAAATGAAGATAGTGCAGAACTAGAAACTAGCCCCTTGATTTCACCTCCACAAGGGGACGAGGAAGAGCTCATGAAGGTCTCACCAAGAAGTGCGATCAATTTGATAAGACAGAGGATTCTGCACATACCACCCCCACCCACACCACCAATAGCTTCATCTCCTTGACCCCCATCTTCGCCCATACCACCTCTGCCACCACCGCGAGTCAATATGGAAAGCACGATAAAGTTGTTGGTGCTCAAAGGAGTAGGAAATGAAGATCCGGACCAATTTTGGTTTGTTTTAAAGGTCGTATGGGAAGTGCTGGGAGTTACGGATGATAATATAAAGAAAGCAACATTGGTTAGCACCCTACAGGATCATGCACTGACCTATTACATTATGTACTCAAGTGATAATCCAAATGTGGGAATCACAAATATCCAAACTATGCTAAATAATGAATTTAGTCAGCCGAGTTCAGAAGTACAGTCGATCATTGGGTTCAAGGAGATCACAGTGCTACCAAGCAAGACCCCTTGGGAGCTATATTAGAGGCTAAAGTGCACAATTCATGAAGCTAATATGACTTTGATGGATGGACAACATCGTGAATGGTTTGTATCATCACTAACGTTGCATTTGAGGAACGCGCTCTCACAACAGAAGTTAACAACTCATGTAGAGGCCTTGGAGATCATGATGAGGCTACATGAGACCTTGATACAAGATCCTAACCTGGGAGTTCAACAGATCCACGTGCAGTTGAAAAACTTATACCTTGAGATGCAGAGTCTGAAACAGGACAAAACAACTCGCATGGAAGTGCGCGAAGAAGTATGGTGTGTAAAGTGCAATGGTCAGGGACATGACAAGGACCACTACCTGGTGTTCAAAAATTACCCCATGGGAGGAGGGCTAATGTCGTTAAGACCGGAGGCACAAGCAGGACCTAGCGCAGCGCCTGCTTTGTGGTGCACGATTTGTCAGATAGGAGGAAAACATGTTACAGACAAATGTCATCTGTTGCAAAAGTACACACAGAATTCGCAATAGATATTCTATAATTTTTGTAGATCAATGGGACATGATGAGCGTACCTGTAGAAGCTATGAGTTAATGATGGATAGGACTCCCACCTACAGAGTTCAAGCTAAAACACGGTCCCTTGACCAGCATGCAGGAATGATGCAAATTGGATTTTAGGGGTGCAGACAAGGCCGAGGTGGAGGAGGACCTGGAAGAGGTCGCGTGTAGGTGATATGTTACAATTGCGGGGGGGCAGGACATTATGCCTGTGATTGTACAAATCCAATGCGTCCATCATGTCTATATTGTACCTTGTTTGATCATGAGATGGAGGATTGTCCCATAGTAATGGCTAGGATGTGTGACAAGGGAGTGCTCCAACCTCCCCTGACTCAGAACCTGTAGATCATGAGGTCTGAGTCGCGCGAGGAAGACCCTAATGTAAACATTGTGCTCCGAAGTGGAATTATGATAGGGGATGATAAAGGCAAACAACCTGAAGATAGTACTTGTGTTCGCAAGGCTCCAACGAAAGAACCAGATTTTGATTTGGAGCACGCTAAGGAAACCTTCATGGAAGCTAGGAAGAGCATCGTTGATGCCTCCACTTTAGAAAAAAAAGACAGACTGGAGCTAGATATGAACCCATCGATGCTCATGATGTTCCTAGAAACATGCATGAAGATAGCACGTGATGGTAAGTTTGTGAAGGGATTGCAGGAACTCATTAATAGATATGTTGGGACCGCGCTAGGAGAACCATGTGTAGTCCAAAAGATTAGAAAGAATGCGACAAGGACAAGAAGATAAATGAGGTTGACCACGTAGATTGGAGAATATGAGATGGACCAAGTGATTCTAGACCTAGGATCGGACGTGAACGTTCTACTGAAGCAGACATGGGAGCGCATGGGAAGCCCTACGCTCCAATGGTCTCCTATCCAGCTGCGAATGGTGAACAAGCAAAAGATCATACCTATGGGGAGATTGCAAGGAATCATCGCGGATATTGAAGGGGGCAAGCGTGCTAACAGACCTTGAAGTGGTAGAGATTTTTGATGACAGCAATCCCTACCCCACACTCTTAGGAATCGATTGGGCCACTCACATGAATGGGGTGATAAATCTAAAGAAGCATAAAAATATTTTTGAGAAAAAAGTCTCCAAGCATAGTCGTAGCTTTGGACCCTGTAGAAGGATCATAGTAGATAGATCCGATGTGTGACTATGAAAGTGACAATGATTTGGACTGCATCTACAAAATAATCGCGCGAGAGAAAAACTGGGTAAACCCCACCACGGATGGATGAATCTCATGGGAGTGCGAAAGCTCTTGCACATCAGATTATGATGAGGAAATAGAACGATAGAAGAACTGGTTGCACGAGGTGACCACACTAAACCGTAGTATGATGAAAAGATCATTGCGTTGTGTATCGACATAAGTGAGGGATTCGCCTATTTATGATGGATTAAGTGAGGTAGATTCTTTTCTGAACAAATTTGAAAGAGAGGTGTCGGAACAACAACGTTTTGAGGCTTTGACTTGGGTACTACGCGCTACACCTGCGAGGTGGTGGGGTACGCACCAGGGAAGCTTTGAAGACTAGCACAAATGCAAGACAATGATGTGCATGTGTTTTGGGAAGCCTTAGATGCAACTAAAAAATAAATATAATGGACGAGACGGTCTGTGCGCACACCTTTCCAGGTGGGTATAGGCATATGTTAAAAAACCTGCCTGGATGCACACGAACTTCACATTAGGTGAAACAGTCAATAAGCATTGGTGGTCAAGGTAATTGCACGAACAATCCCTCCAGTTGGGACAATGGAGCAAAAGTCAAGAAGCTTGAGGAAGAAATAAAGAAGTATTTTTTCGATAAGAAAACTGTGGTGATAAATCAAGGTGCACACGATTACGTTGACAAATTTGGGGACTACTGCCCAAAGTTAATTAGCTTGATGCCTTGGATTTGATTGTATATTACTAAAGGGATCACTCATGGTGGGGCGATGCATGTGGTAAAGTGTGCGACGCAAACAGTAAAAATAAAAGGTGGATTCTTTCCAAGAAAAATGATGGATGACCGGTTGAAACCCTATACCAATGGAACCACCTAACTAGCTATGGGAAGTACAGTCTTAACACTCCAGACAGTTGAAAGGAGGCACGGGACTATAAACTACTTTGCCCTAGAGCTGTGCCATGTCAAGGTTGCGCGCAGGAGCAAAGTGTCACAAGGTTCGCGACCACGCAAGGGTGGTTGCACTGCCACACAGGTTTGCTAGAAAATGACTATTGTAGTCACTATTCATGATGTAACGCTTGACTTGAGACCAAGTGGAGTGGACAGTAGGCATTTAAGACAAGCTTTATGGGCAATATTTGGGAAAATCTACCGCCAAGGGAGCATTAATGGACTAGATTTGGGGGGAACGATCGAATTCAAAATCAAAAGGCGCTATAAATTGCAAAGGCCTGCCCAACAAGAAACACTTGGCCATTTGCGAATTGAGTTGTCGTGCGCCCTGAGTTTTCCAAACCGAGAGTATGGAGAGCGTTGTTTGAGCACCTAGTTAAGAAGTTGAGAGACTTTTGTACAAACGAGATGGTAGCGTCTGAAGAAGCCAAGGAAATCATAGAAATGACCACTAAAGAAGTCGCGCAAGCCATGACCATAGGAGATGCCCCTGAGAGCACCAGGATTATTTTAGAAATCCCTAAATCAGAGCATACAATGAGACCGAAGAAGGATGTGCAGCCCATGATTTTTGTGCGCATGTCCCCTCAAAACCCACTAAGAACTAAATTAATCATGGAGGAGAAAGGGAAAGCGGTTAATTTGGAAACCAATGAGGAGTAGGAAGATCTTGAGGAAACACTGATCGAAGAGGATGAGGACAAAGACATGGAGGAAGAAACCAAGGTTGTGTGCCCTCCAACAAGGTTTCCTCTGTATTTCCCTCCATAGAAGGGGAAGCCAAAAGTGCCCAAGGACTTAGTTGAGAGCAAGATCTCTCTGCAGACTCTACTCCTCCCGAACGATATCATTTTTGAAGGCATGCACTTGGGACGGGTGCCGAGTCTAATGTTCGAAGATTGGGATCTCGCCGAGCACAAGAAAGTCCCTCACTCTACAATCGCACAACTCATGAAGCTGAAGAAGAACACCGTGGCAAGAGTCATAGAGTTGGAGCCGCACAAGTGGTTACGCGGAGTCGAAAAGGAAAGGTTGTTTAACCTGCTCTGGGTGTTGCATTACCATCGTGCCCCAGTGACTATCTTTGTCATCAAGCAGTCGCTCTGCCTGGTGCATGGTGGGTGTTTATTGCTGGAGGATCCCATCCCCATCATGAACCACCTAATCCATCAAATTACCCGACTCTCGTGTAAAGGAGAAGACCCTGCAGAAATTTCAGAGGGTAAAAGTAGTGATTTGGCCATCACAGAGGCCATGAAAAAACAATACAAGCTGGAGAAGAAAAAGAGGGGCTGAACAATCTCCAATATCAACAACAAGGCATTCATAGTTGCGACTTAGATATTGGCAGGTAAGCTCATACGAAAGTTTCGTCGGATGAGGTGCTCGCGTCGATGGTTGCACTTGCCGAACAGTGGATAGTGGGGGTCCATTTTAACTCGTCTGAATTCTTGTGCAAGAAGTTCTTGGAGAATTGTTGCGAGACATAGGAACAAGGGAAAACCTTCCACTATGCATGGCTTCTGCTGTCCATAGTGTTGGTGGCTGGGGAATTGCCTGAGGATAGCCAACTCCCCACAATTGCAAGGGGTCTCCTAGAGGCCGCGAAGTATGCTTCGCTTTGGGCCACTAAAGACGTGCACCGGATCCACGCCAATAAAATATTTTCGGTGTTCATGGAGATGAACATCAGAATCGGGATTAATCGTAAGCTGCGGTTATCACCCACTATCTACAACAACCTACAAAGTTTCGCAGAGTTTAAAGCGGACTTTCATCACATCTACCTCAGGGCGCGCAAGGACCCTGCAAAGAAGTGGAACGAGCTACCATATATGGCCACAGATGATGTGATATTTGACGTACTAGAGATGTGGCCACTGAAATGGCATGTCCCAGACATCTCCGCGGTGGAAAAGTCTACTGCGCAGAAAAAGGAGGAGGAGGCAAAACTGTGCAGGGCACAGTTAGCAGAAAAGAGAAGGAAAGAAGCAGCAACAACAAAAGCATAGGGGGCATGGGACATTGTGCAGACAACACCAAAACAACAAAACACTGTAACATAAGCACAGAAGGCAACAACAACAGAGCGCAAGGGCCAAAAGTCACCTTCACCTCAGCGGGAGCAAGAAATGGAAACAAAGATAGAGGAGGGTGGCATGGACCCACAAACGGCGTCAACATAATTGAAGCACCAGCGCCCGAGAGAGCAGATGGGGCTGCGCAAGAAGGTAAAAGTGTTTAAGTTGTCTATCAACCCAATCACCCTTGCTGACGGGGACTTGCATGATATAGGAGAAACGGTGCACGACGTCACCACAGAGGCCCTCCAGAACTTTTCAAAGGAGAATCAGATTTTGTTGGGGGCCCTCCGAGCACAGATTCAGGAGTTGCAGGTGCGCACTCCTTAGGCTAGTACCCTCTCGTCCATCCTCACAATAGGAACATCCACAACCGAGAAAATTTTGTGCGCTCATATGAATAACACCACAGTGCTGCCAAAAGGGGCACTAGTTACCGTAAATGAGGCCGATAGGCCTCTGGTCAATACATTGAAAGGAATAGGAATCAACATGGCTACACTCCCTTGAAAGACGCTCTATGTTCTGCAAGATGGGATTACTGCATAATTGTGGACTATGGAGAGTCGCGCAGTGCAAGTTTTAAGCGAACAAAGGATCAACATGGAGCAGTTGAGCTTACAGTGCAACGAGGTCATGTCTCAGAACAGGAAAATGGTACAACTAATTGAGGAAGCTTGCCAGATGGTCCCTAAGCTGGCCATCCCAGCAGAAGCACCAGCAGAGGCGCACATAGAGAGATTAGTAGCTAGGGTGTGCAAGGCACTAGAAGAAATGGCCAAGGTTCATCTAGAAATGAACCTTCAGATACCAGAGCTACAGTTGAAGGCGCAGCCTTTAACTCCTCCATAGGTAAGGGAACAGCAAGCTAGCACCATTACATTGGGGATGGAGGAGATCAACAATGCAGTAAGGGACTGCACCAGAATGTTGGAAGAATTGTTTGAGGTCCTCACCACTCTGCAGGAGGACCCGAACATACAATGCTTAGAAATAGAGGCGCGTGAGCTACAACAGTAGTATGACAACGTCAAAGGGACCACATAGATGGTGTCCCTCACACAGAGGCTCGCGTGAATGCAACAGGAGAAAGCGCTTAAGGAGCAAGTAGATACAGCGTGACACAAAGAAGAAGTTCTAAAGGCACGTGTTCTCCCTTGGATCGATGAGGCGTTCGTAATCACCACAACGATTGAAGGAAATATCGCGCAGATGCAAGGGACACAAGAACAGATACAAGGAAGTCGTTATGACACCACGGTCTTGGAACAACGCCTACCAGAGATACAGCAGGCAGCCACTCAATGCGCTGCCAACCTTGCAACAGTCCGGGCAGAGTTGGGAGGTCTCTGTGTGAAGATCTCCACACCGACAGAGTGACTTGAGGGCAAGTCATGATGTTTGTGTTGGGGTCCTGTTGGGCATGGGATCCCCCCAAGGCAAGTTTTGGGGCATAAAACCCAAGTTTTGACTAAGTCCGATGTAAAGACTCTGTGATTTGTGGGTGCGGAGCAAGAAGTTGTAATTGAGTCATAGGGTTTTCCGCCATTACTTTTGTAAATGTAGTGTCGACTTGAGAGTTCTACCCATGGTCCACGGGCCATGGGATTGTATAAATAGAGCGAGGCTATGAGTGTAATCAGGGAAAAGGGGAATCAATGGAAGATCTAAGAAGGAAGAATTGAGTCTAAGTTTAGAGTGGTGTCTTTGGGTTGTAGAGTAGGAGAAGGCTCTGTAGCTGAGTGCGCAGAGGCCTAGTAGTCCGTAGCTGAGTGCACGGACCCCTACAGCTGAGTGCGCAGGGCGAGTTGAGTCTGTAACCGATTGAAGCATTAATAAAGAGAAGTTTTAAAATATTTATGTGTACCTTTTCTTGTTTTATGCATTGAAGTATATTGGGTATGAATTGCAAGTTTATTGGTTATTTGTTGCGTGAACTCATATGAATGTGCTGAATAAGTGAATATAATATAAGGTACCCATTTGCACGAAGAAAACTAATTGTTATAAGAAGATAAGTAAGATCTGCGGTGTCACTTGGGCAGATAGCGCAGATCACTACTCTAGCAGCGTGAAGACCCCACAACCCCTGGTTAGGGTTACGCGAAGACAAATATAATATGGAGCGAAGGCCCCACAGCCCTTGGTTAGGGTTGCATGAAGACGAATCTAACAAGGCGTGAATGCCTCGCAGGCTAGGAAAGTGTGCAAAGTAACCCGCGCGAAGGTATTCACAATTGTACTAAATCAACCCCTCAGACATCTCAAGGGTGCAGAAACCTAGTTCCAGGGTCCCGCTATACTGCTTCGAATGAGACCTCTATCCACACTCTGCGGACTATTGCCGAAAGGGCCAGTAGTATAGGGATTTGTTTGGCTAATTAACTTTGAACTTGGGTCAGGCTCCAACAAGCCAACATATACCGAGGGGATATGGGAAGGCTAACTGACCATTTCATCATCCCATTGTACAAGTTGATCTTGAGCAAGATCCACTTGGCATGTCCCAAGAAGTGATGGAGTCAATACTTCACATTGCAGTTTGGGATGCCTCACCTTATGGAACCTTCATCAAAATGTTTGGTGGAGAGAAGCCTTTGCATGTTCTACCAAGGTATACCATGGACAAGTTGGTCATGCAAGAGGTCTCATATCACATCTCCATATGGTTATCATCATGGATGCATAAGAGGAAGAAGGAACCATGGCACGCTCTTCCTTTGCATATTGGATTGTACGAGATTAAGAGCTTGAAGGATGAAGATGTTGAAGCTAAGGAGATAATGAAGTTCAAGTTCGGTACCAAATACTTTAATCCGTATGATCCCCACGGCATTTGAAAAAACCACTGTACGAAGGTGTACTACCCATGGACCCACGGGATATTTGATTGGCACGAGGACCCTTGGACGTACTGCTACAATGACTCCAAGCTCAACGAGCTGGTCAATACAGCTAAATCTTGTAAAGTTTCTCTGCAGGCAGCAACAACATAGGAAGCAACAACAACAACAACAATAAGTAGCAAGCCAACATAAGACAAAGGAAAGGGGAAGATTTCCAAGAAACCAGAGGCAGAGCACGCTACAAGATGAGAGCATATCCTATCTTGGAAAAAGCAGCTTTGGCAGTGGAGTCAAAGAGGGAGCAATGGCTAAAGAGAGCATAATGAAGGAAGAGAGAAAAGAAAAGGCTAGAGGAATAAAAATAGAGGTTGTAGGAAATAGAGAAAAATTGAAGGAAGAGCAAGAGCTGAGAAGGAGAGAGAGGGAAGAGAATTAGAAATAGGAGGAAGAAGAAAGGAAAGGCGCAATGATAGAGGAAACAATGCCCATACAAGTTGAGGAGTCAAAACAAATAACAACTAAAGAAGAGAGTGAAAAAATGTAGGATTGAGAGATTTCTTAGCAGATTGAGCAACTGATCAAAGTGACAGACATAGATTTGGGGAAGCAGCCACAAGATAAAGACACTAACCTCATTCCGAGAGCACTCGAGGTCACCTCTCAGTCTCCACCACCTCAAGTGTCAGAACCAGTACCGAGAGAAAAAGGAGAGGTTGTTCACCTTGATGATGATATAGTGATGGATGCGCACAATCTATCAACTTACGTGTTGTGGAAGAAAATTGTTCACGTGTGAAGAAAGCATTTTCCAGATGATCCGTGTCACCTACATTCATGAAGGAAAGGGTGATAGTGCCAGATGTCAGAAATCATCCAATTTCCATTGTCGATGTCATCTTGGCCTATGTAGGTGCCATGAGTTCAAATGTTAACTTCTTGTTAGCTGAGAATGAAAAAATGACAAAGAACTTGCAAGAAGCCAAGCAAGAGGCAGAATAATCTAGAAAGAAGAGCTTAGTTTTCGCAATTGCAGAGATGAGGAAAGTGATACTTACTGAAGTCTCAACACTTGAGACTACCATGTGGAAGCTTTATGACATATTCATCACCATGCATAAAGTAGGTGTCCATGTGCATGGCTTACAATAGTGGAGCAAAAAAATGGCTCAAACTCTCAAGGACATACATCCTTCCATCACCCATGTGCAAGAGTGGACAATGTTGTACAAAGGGGCACCACTTTACTTGCTGAAGATGATGAAGCCACAAGTAGAGCTAGACAAAACAAAGGTCCAGATGTTGATCCAGAACTATGAGCAGCTCGACCATTTGTCATCAACATACAAGAAGAACAATCCAAAGAGTAGAGCATAGTTTCCGCAACGGCAGAGATGAGGAAATCAATATTTTCTAAAGTATCAACACTTGAGACTACCATGCAAAAGCTCTATGATGGAATTGTCATCGTGCATAAAGCAGTTTTCCATGTGCATGGCTTACAACAGTGGAGCAAAAAAATGTTTCAAACTCTCAGGGACATACATGCTACTATCACCCATGTGCAAGAGTGGACAATGCAGTACAAAGGGGCCCCGCTTTACTTGTCGAAGATGATGAAGCCACAGGAACAACTAGATAAAGCAAAGGTCCATATGTTGATCCAGAACTATGAGCAACTTGGCCCATTCGTCATCAACATACAGGAAGAAAAATCTAGAGATCATAGCGCAGTTTCGACAATGGCGGAGATGAGGAAAGCAATACTTGTTGAAGTATCAACACTTGAGACTACCATGTGGAAGATCTATGATAGGTTCACCACCGGGAATAAAGAAGTTGTCCATGTGCATGGCTTACAGCAGTGGATCAAACAATTGGTTCAAACTCTCAGGGACATACATGCTACCATCACCCATGTGAAAGAGTGGACAATGCAGTACAAAGGGGCCCCTCTTTACTTTTCGAAGATGATGAAGCCATAGGAAGAGCTAGACAAAGAAAAGGTCCAGATGTTGATCCAAAACTATGAACATCTCACTCCATTCGTCAGTAGCATACAAGATTCATATGCACAGTTGTATAAGAGTTTAGATTTCATGGTAAGAATGCATAGGATTCTATCAATCGGTTCCCTCACTAAAGCTAAGCACAAGAACCAAGTTCTGCTAGAGATCGACAGGTACATGGAGCAGCTAAGATGAGAGGCCACCAGGGATGACTAGGAGCTTAGCGCACAAAATATGCAGAAGTACATTGGTGGTCCTGTCATGGTCAACACCATGTTGCACATGCTTCAAGATGAGTTGGAAAAAGGTTCCAAGACCATATACCCAAAAGTTATGGAGGCAAGAGTCCACTATCAGAAAGAAACCATCAATTAGTTTGTGTATTTCATCACATAGTACCAATCTTGGCATCAGTACGTGACCGAGAAGCATCAAGTGGAGGTTTATGAGTTGGTATTTAGTCAAACTTTGAATTCATAGTGTTTTGTCTTGTTAAGCTCTCTCTAGCCTATTTTGTGTCACATTGGTACATGTGGAAAATGTATATTCTTTGTAAATATGTTGTAAGTGAAATTCCAAGTGTCATTAGTGGAATGTGAACAATCACTATGTAATGTCATGATTTATTGTAAAGAAGTTGAAGAGTCATGAGGGTAGTAAAAGAGTCATAAAGGGGAATGTCAAGGGTCACCCCTCCCTTTGTTATAAATAGAACCTCGTAACTCATAGAAAAGGATTTTGGGAGCCAAGCTTTTGGATAAGATTAGGCTTAGAAAAGGCTTGGGAGTATTGTGACGAGTCTTGGCTTCTCCATAGCATAGAGAAAGTATACTTATTTGGAGGAACAAGTGTTCTTGATTGTAATGTTCCACTATTGGGGCTAGTGGCTTTCAATGGTGTATGTATGGATGGAACTTTCACTTATAATAATAATAACAGAGCCAACAAGCTTTCATGCATATGTTGTTATTATAGTTGGACTATTCTAGTTGCTTTAGCAATTCATGTTGTTTAACTTATGCATTCTCTTATGAACTACTTTCTACACAATTGTATGAATCTTGTTGAAGATGTGTTGTTGGATTAACCGATCACTTTAACTTGTGGACTATTATGCATCTTAGCATGTGATGTCATTCCACTCGTGTGCTCCTTTCAAGCTGCGTAATATTACAAGATTTTAAGTCACACTTTTTTTTCCCTCTGTGTGTTAGAACCCCCATGCATGTCAGTTGACTCGTTGCAAGGTCACACACTTGCTTCCACCAAAAGTCACCATACTTATATATGCACACTACCACGGTCAAGGCACTACATTACCACCAATTGTTGGGACTCCTACTCCAAATGGTCTGATGTCTAGTTGGGACTTCTTACCATGGAGATCCCCTTGAATGTTGGCAGGTCTAGCACCATCAATAAGAGGCTTCCATTCCTTTTTTTCAGCCACTAAGGATGACCTCAATTAACATCTTATTATTTTTATGAGAGCTTTTTCGACGTAAATCACAAGATATTTCATTTGTTGACGCATTTCGAACCAACTAGTGTGGTTCATTGTCAAGACAAGTTGAATGAGCAAATCAAGGTTTGCATGTTAAATAGAAAGAGCAGAAATTCCAATGGTTGTATAACAGCTCTATTGACAACGCTAGATTTGACTGGTTAGTTAGGGCAGGATTAGGGGTATAACCATTAACCACACTAGTTGGTTCGAAACGCATCGACAAATGAAATATCTTGTGATTTATGCCAAAAAATATCTCATAAAGTTAATATGGATCACAGAAGCCTCAATTTAACATCTTATTATATTTAGTTAAAAACTATATAACAATACAAATCATTAAATTTTCTATAATATATGAATTTAGGCTTTTGTGATCCATAATTATGATTGCTAGGACATTTTTCAGTATTAATCACATCCAAATTTTTTGTCTGCGTGTTTGCAACTATCAAGTGTGGTTCATCATCAGGACAAGATGCATAGTCAGATCATAACAACAGATTAAATAGTGATAGCGATGAAAAGAGTTAAATTTTTCGACCGTTAAAGTTTAACAGCTAGCTTTGACTCAAAATTAAAATAATAATATAATGAATAAAAACCCTCATTGATTTTGTTAAAAAGAGATTTCATACAGGCTGGTAGAATGTATGTTAATGGACAACCTGTGAATCTTTTTTATGAAACCAACGTTTCAGACTGGCTAGGTGAGTCCATCATCAGGGCAATGAGATCAGTAATTTGAGAAGAGAGTCATGAAAATAATGGAGCTATAAATAGTTGTTTTTAAAAAAGAAATCTAATGTGTATATGTGTTATAATGTCGGCTTGATTTATAATTATTAATTAATTAATTAATTATATATATATATATAAATATTATTATTCTGAATATAGTTTTAATGCTGAATATCAGAACAAATTTGTTTGTTATATATATTTTTTTGTGTTAATTTATTTATTTAAATATAATTTAAACCTAGTTGTATAAAATTTATTAATTTGTTTGTTTATTTATTAATTATATTATCTAATTTTATACTATTTTATTTTTTTATTTTTATTATTATTTGTTTTTTTGCAATATTTTTTAATAAATTATTATATAATTTCATAATTTATTATTGATTTAGTATGATTTATATTCATTATCTCTTGATTCATTAATATTAATTACATGTGTTATTTTTAGTCATAGTACATTTAAACCTAATTCATATTGATATAATTTATCTATTAGTTTTATGATTATTCTTATAATTATTAATATATCTATTAATATTAATCCTATTCTTATTTATTATTATTATATTATTATTATTTATATATATTATTATTATATTATATATTATATTATTTGTAAAAATATATTATTATTAGTATATATTTATTATTTATTTTTATTTTTTTTAAAGATATATTTTGTTATGGATTAATTAATGTTTTTTCATTCTATTTAATAAGGGTTTCCAGGTGCTGCTTAATTTAAGACCGTCATCCCTATTCATGTTATTGGAGGATTTCTCAATTTCAATTGCCTCCTTCACCCTTCTTTTTAAATAATGGTCTTCCTTGTGGACTAATTTTGCTTGTTCCATACATATATAATGTGAGGAGAAACATGTGTGCTCTGCTAGACCTGATTTTTCCGATCTATTTCTTGTAATATCATTAATGTGTTCTTTTAATCTTATTCCAAAGGATCTCCGTGTTTCACCTATATAAACTTTACCACATGAACAGGGAATCGAGTAAACTCCTTTGTGATTTTTCGGGTCTACTGAGCCCTTAGCATACTCAATCATGTTCCTTAGGGTGTTAGGGAGAGTGAAAGCAACCATGATGTTATGCTTGGCGAGAAATCTGCCAATTTTATCTGTGGTTCCCTTAATATAGGGTAAGGATATTCTAGGGTTTTCAAGAGATTTTCTTTTCCATTTATTGGTTATGGAATCTTTAATTGTCTTTTGGATAATGTGTTTTTGATAGTCATTGTTTACAAAGACCTCATGGAGATGGTTAAGTTCTTCCTCTAAATATTCAGGGTCAGAGATTTTGGAGGCTCTGGTGGCTAGGGTTTTGATGACACCAATTTTTTGTTTCGGATGGTGGTGGGAGTTTGAATGAAGATATCTGTCAGTGTGTGTCTATTTTCTAAAGACTTGGTGACTTAGTTTGCCATTTTTCTTAGTAAGGAGGACATCTAAGAAGGGGAGCTGGTTGTCTTTTTCAATTTCAATAGTGAATTTTATGTGTTTGGAGAGGTTGTTTATATGAGATAAATATTCCTTATGTTTGTCCAGACCATGGCTCCATTTAGCAAAAATGTCATCTACATATCATTTCCATTCTTCAGGGGTAAAGGGGAAGGACCTAAGGGCTATATGTTCAAAGTGCTCCATGTATAAATTGGCAATCAATGGTGATAATGGAGAGCCCATGGCAACGCCATGTGTTTGCTCATAGATTTTTCCCTTGAAACTGAAGTATGAAGATTTTAGGCAAATGCCTATTAGTTCCACTGTTTCAAGGTCTGTGATTTTCTTCACTACTTCTAAGGCCTCATCCACAAGAATCATAGTGTAGAGAGATACTACGTCAAAGCTAACCATTAGGTAATTGTCACTAAATTCTAGGTTTTTGATCCATTCTATGAAGGAAGCTGAATCTTTGATGTAAGAGGGAGTGTTGCCGGATAAAGGTCTAAGTTTGTTTGCAAGATATTTAGCCAACCAATAAGTGGGAGATCCTATAGTGTTTACTATGGGTCTTAATGGAACACCAGTTTTATGGATTTTAGGCACTCCATAAATTCTAGGGATAATAACATTATTAGGGATTAATCTGTGCTTAATATTGGTATCAAGAGAGGAGTTTTTATTTTTGTTACTTACTTGGCGAAGGATTTTGTTGCTGGGATCCTTGTTTAGAACTCTATAACAACCACTATTGTTTAGGTGTTCCTCCATTCTATGATCATAATCTGTTCTATCCATGATAACAGTGGCATTTCCTTTGTCAACTTTTAATATTATAATGTTTTTGTTATTCTTGATATATTTTAGGGCCATGGCTTCTTCTTTAGATATGTGGCTGGGTGGAGGTCTGGCATTTCTGAGAATTTTGGAAACATCTTGTCTTATTTCTTCAACTGTGTTTTGATCAGTGTTTTTGATAATGACTTCAATGTTACTTATGATGTCAGTTATTAGAATTTTGGCTGGAGATAATGCAAAATTTAAACCTTTTTCTAGAAGTAATTTTAAGTTATCATCTAAGACAAGCTGGGAAAGATTAATTACCGTGGATTTTCTGAGAGGGTTGTTGAGCGAATTCTCAATGTTAATATGCAAAATCCTACGTTGAGGGACAGGCATGCAGACCTGAGTAGAGAGCTCTCCAACGAACCTGTGCAGATTACAAAACATGTCAACAGATGATAAATCATACGCTTAAGGAAACAATGCATGACGCGTCCTCAACAGCATAAAACTACGCATGAGGCATCGTCAATTGGTTTATTCCCCATCGAACATGCGCAGAATATATTGTTTAACACTGAACAACAGCAGGAAACAACGTATGAGGCATCGTCAAATAGTTTAATACGGCAAGTCTCCAACAAACCTGCGCAATATATAAAGCTCAACACCGGACAACAATAGCTTACAGCCCATTCCTCCTCCGCTGCTAATCCCGGCGCCCATACAAATGATTTAAAACAACAAATTAACATTGAGAATTCGCTCAACAACCCTCTCAGAAAATCCACGGTAATTAATCTTTCCCAGCTTGTCTTAGATAATAACTTAAAATTACTTCTAGAAAAAGGTTTAAATTTTGCAT
Organism: Pinus taeda; assembly: GCA_000404065.3. Classification (NCBI taxonomy): domain Eukaryota; kingdom Viridiplantae; phylum Streptophyta; class Pinopsida; order Pinales; family Pinaceae; genus Pinus; species Pinus taeda. The sequence continues at coordinate 60,104 of APFE030032248.1, forward strand.
TATCTCCGGCCAAAATTCCAATAACTGACATCATAAGTAACATTGAAGTCATTATCAAAAACACTGATCAAAACACAGTTGAAGAAATAAGACAAGATGTTTCCAAAATTCTCAGAAATGCCAGACCTCCGCCCAGCAACATATCTAAAGAAGAAGCCATAGCCCTAAAAAATATCAAGAATAACAAAAACATTATAATCTTAAAAGCTGACAAAGGAAATGCCACTGTTATCATGGATAGAACAGATTATGATCATAAAATGGAGGAACACCTAAACAATAGTGGTTGTTATAGAGTTCTAAACAAGGATCCAAGCAACAAAATCCTTTGCCAAGTAAGTAACAAAATTAAAAACTCCTCTCTTGATACCAATATTAAGCACATATTAATCCCTAATAATGCTATTATCCCTAGAATTTATGGAGTGCCTAAAATCCATAAAACTGGTGTTCCATTAAGACCCATAGTAAACACTATCGGATCTCCCACTTATTGGTTGGCTAAATATCTTGCAAACAAACTTAGACCTTTATCCGGCAACACTCCCTCTTACATCAATGATTCAGCTTCCTTCATAGAATGGATCAAAAACCTAGAATTTAGTGACAATTACCTAATGGTTAGCTTTGACGTAGTATCTCTCTACACTATGATTCTTGTGGATGAGGCCTTAGAAGTATTGAATAAAATCACATACCTTGAAACAGTGGAACTAATAGGCATTTTCCTAAAATCTTCATACTTCAGTTTCAAGGGAAAAATCTATGAGCAAACACAAGGCGTTGCCATGGACTCTCCATTATCACCATTGATTGCCAATTTATACATGGAGCACTTTGAACATATAGCCCTTAGGTCCTTCCCCTTTACCCCTGAATAATGGAAACGATATGTAGATGACATTTTTGCTAAATGGAGCCATGGTTTGGACAAAATTAAGGAATTTTTATCTCATATAAACAACCTCTCCAAACACATAAAATTCACTACTGAAATTGAGAAAGACAACTAGCTCCCCTTCTTAGATGTCCTCCTTACTAAGAAAAATGGCAAACTAAGTCACCAAGTCTTTAGAAAACAGACACACACTCACAGATATCTTCATTCAAACTCCCACCACCATCCGAAACAAAAAATTGGTCATCAAAACCCTAGCCACTAGAGCCTCCAGAATCTCTGACCCTGAACATTTAGAGGAAGAACTTAACCATCTCCATGAGGTCTTTGTAAACAATGGTTATCAAAAACACATTATCCAAAAGACAATTAAAGATTCCATAACCAATAAACAGAAAAGAAAATCTCTTGAAAACCCTAGAATCTCCTTACCCTATATTAAGGGAACCACAAATAAAATTGGATGAGTTCTCGCCAAGCATAACATCATGGTTGCTTTCACTCCCCCCAACACCCTAAGGAACATGCTTGAGTCTGCTAAGGACTCAGTAGACCCGAAAAATCACAAAGGAGTTTACTCGATTCCCTATTCATGTGGTAAAGTTTATATAGGTGAAACACGGAGATCCTTTGGAATAAGATTAAAAGAACACATTAATGATATTACAAGAAATAGGTCGGAAAAATCAAGTCTAGCAGAGCACGCATGTTTCTCCTCACATTATATCTGTATGGAACAAGCAAAATTAGTCCACAAGAAATACCATTATTTAAAAAGAAGGGTGAAAGAGGCAATTGAAATTGAGAAATCCTCCAATAACATGAATAGGGATGACGGTCTTAAATTACGCAACACCTGGAAACCCTTATTAAATAGAATGAAAAAACATTAATTAATCTATAACAAAACATATCTTTAAAAA
>APFE030032248.1:71303-109317 GCA_000404065.3 Pinus taeda
CTCAAGGAGCTCCATCAAGCCTTCGCCAAGTATAACCACCAAGATGTCCATGAAAGAATCTCTCGTTTGAGAATGAAGCTTGGGGAATCAGTTGAGGAATTTTCTACCCACTTTCTTCACCTCTATCACAAAATTCCTGAACATTTTTTGGACCTTGACTTTATGAGCTAAGAGTTGAAAAGCTTTTTTCATGTCTCCTGAAATGGTGAATCTCCTAATTTCCCTTCTTTCTCGACTCTTGCAGATCATCAGAGGAGGAGCCCAACATCCTGTTTGTTCCTTGTCCTCCTCCCTTTCCAATCTCGAAGAGGGTACCCCTCACAGTGGTCACAAAGCTGAGAAATATGGGCAGAGGGTGTCCCCCTCGTAGTGTCCATAAAGCAGACAAATCTACGTAGCATGTTCCCAACCCATCTTCCTAGTTGTCCCCCGCTCCAATGGAGGAAATTCCAGAATGGCTCAGAAAGCCTATGGCAAAGACTCATTCCTCCATTCCGCAAGAGGACATCACCATTCATAACCCAAGTCTCAAGTTTGATCTACATATATGTCTTCCTCCATCATCTACAAGCCATGACTCCTTGTACCATGACTCACTTGATCAATCCACTTCACCAACCAGTTGTGCGTATTCGCTTGATTCTCAAATTGTTGGCTCAAATTGCGTTCATGTGCAAGGAAGTCTCATTACACAAGAAAAGGAGTAGAAAGGTGAAGACACAATCAATTCCTCTTCTATGCTTCAAAGTGGTTCGCATCAAGAATTTTCAGCCTACTAATCTTGGTGAAACATCATGCACAATTAATTCTTTCGACCAAACTCTAGTCTTGGGTTGTCATCACTCCCATGATTTCGTATGTTGTGATGAACACCTAAGCACAACATGTGATTTGTTGTTCTCTCATGTACACTCTAACTCAGATCTAGAATACGCACCGGTCAAAGAAGACATTGATATCGAAAATTCCTTTGCACCTCACTTACCCATGTATCCCACCATTCATAGTGCATCTACATGTGATGGAGATACTCCCTGTTCTCTTTCTTCTTATCTGATGAGTTATATCCTCGATCAACACAAGGAAGTGAGGTTGTCCATGATGAAAACATTCTCAACGCACATGACTCTTCCCATTCGTCATCATCTTGTGTGTTACACGAAGACAACTCGTCAAGTCATCTTGTTGAAGTCAAAAATTTTGATGATGCCTGTGACAAAGATGGCTACCATCGTAAGAGAAGTTTTGAAATTAGAAAAAATAGCCATCCTTAAGCCATGCATGATGTGGTTCACATCTCAAAATGCAATTTTTCAATTCTGGAAAGTTCTGGGATGTGCCAAGGAGCCGACGCACTTCAACATCTGTTGATGGTTATGTCAGGACTTCATGATTATGGTAAGCCCCTCAAACCAAATCAAATTTATTTTATCACACATAATCCATCTATTTACATGGTTTCACTCGACGTGGATCCCCATGTAAAAAATATTTACTATTCCGTTTGTGATATTTCAAAATTTCAAATTTTTACTAATGACTGAATCCACGAGTTTGTTACATCATGTATGTCTTCATGCACTTCTCTTATATCCAATTCGGGTTGGGAGTGTCCATCTCTCATGAAATCATGGAACTGTGAAGTTGATCATCTTAAAGACTATCTTTGTCTAGAATCATGCTCATCAAATGTTCTCTCTCGTGATCATCTCCTTGGTCTTCTCGCAAATCTTGCACGTCAAATCTGCTCAGACATCACACCAACAATATCCATGTGTGATGATGAACGCACAATCTATCACGCAAATCAAGTTCCTTTCATTTCACCACACCCCAAGTGGCTTCACATATTCAAAATGTTGGCATCCTTTCTACATTTATGTGATGACCATGATGCCTATGCAATTTTTCACCAGTTATAGGTGGGTTTTGTGTCATATTTAACGCACAATGAACTTGGTTCCATCATTTAGAGCTTTTACAAGATTGTTCAAAAAATTTCTTTGTTCTGATCTTTCTTCTATCTTGGGTGGTTTTCATGCAGTTTATCATTTTTCCAACAATACATCTAATGACAGTCACTTCGTGCGCTATGATTTTCATCGTGTAACATCTTTCTCCTCAGACTTCTGTCAAGCAAGTGAGGCACTTCAGCCTGCGCTGATGGATATCGCAGGTCCTCATTGTCTTGACATGACCGACAAGAATGATCATATCTATCTATTCATACCAGATTCCTATTGTGATCTCATCTCTTGAATCAGGAATGAATCTTTTCAAAGATGATGGTTCTTTCAAAACAACCATCATGAATTTTATGATCAAATCACTAAATGGATGGAACAATCTTACTTGGCGAGTCGCGTTGCAGGTAACAAGCTTCAGTGCTTCATCACACTCGCTAAGAAACTTGGTGCAGAAGAACACACACTCACAAGAGGCTTCCGAGGTTTGTTGAAAAATGGTAGTCATTGAAGAGGTAAGCGTGTGTGTCGGGTCATTGTGACACCTTTGTCTGCCCATAGGCGATACATTCTCTCTCGTGTGCAAGATTGTCAAGTTTTTGTATTTTCTGTTGCATGTTATTTTTTATCTGTTTTAATCGATTGTATATTTATGGTTGAAGGTCAGGTACGCCTACAGTGGCTTCACTAGAAATTTCATTTCATGTAACCCCGACTGTTTAGCATAAGAGTAGGAGTAGTGTTTTCTTTCTTACTTTTCTTTGCTTTTTGGTTTGCATGTTTGTTTGCTTGCTTGTTGTCTTTTCACTTTACTTTGTTATTTTTGCTTTGCTTTGATTTGTTTGCTTACTATCACATTATTTTTTGTTTTTTCAATAATTGTTTCCCTTTAATAAGTTCTGGATTTTGAATGAGTATGTGGCTGAGATAGAAAGAGTCTTGTGACATTGCAGCACTTGGCTAGTCCTGCATCCATCTTCTCTGTGCTTGGTTATAACCTTTAGCCAATGAAGTCTTGACGAAAAATGTGAATCATCTGTAAGGGAAGCTCGAGTCCAACCATGAACCTATGTCCACACTGGGAAACTCCATGTGCGTACTCAATCTTCTGCTATGTGTGTTCAAGCCCATCCAACTAGTAGAAACTGAGAAGGGGAAAATGTAAACGAGAAAACCTATATCATAGGTCTTACATGCTTCTTTGAAGGAACAACCTCTTCTTCTCTCTATAAGTTGATATCCCTCTTCCATCCCAAAAAGTAAAGAAGTGCTTATGCACAATCCTCTTTTAAAAATAAAAAGGTGAAAGAAGAGAAAGGCTTCTTGCGCAAAGAGGTTAAGCATGCAACTCCACTGGGCTACTAACCAGGCTCACTGGCAGTGGAGAAATGTTTGTTTTCCTGTGTGACTCTGTCGAGGTACTGTCCAAGCTTGCTGGAAGTGGAGCAACACCAGAGATGAGAACTTATACTCTGAAAAGTTTAAACTCGCAAGCCAAACTACCCTTCCCGATTTCGAAACATTGTGATCAAGTTGAAACTTGTTGTTGCGTTTGACTAAGTTGGAAAAAGGTGAACCATGTCTATTCATGGGGTGAATGGGGAAGTTGAATTAACCCGCTCAACAATTCAATACTCCCTAATGGACCAAGAACTTGTGCTATCAATGGACCAAAAAAGAGAAGCTGGTATTCAACCAGTGCGTCCCCAAGTGTTGTAGCAGCTGCAACACCCTCCAAAATTTTGGCCTGCATCCAATTTTAGAGCCTTCCTTGGGTTTTTCCTTGATTTTTGCAAACACTCAGCCTCATCCCATGAGCTCGTGTCAATTCTTTGCACCCTCCTCACTTGACCATTCACAAGACATCTTTTAGTATGTTAGTCACAATGTCATGCTTGCAGTCATGTTCTGGCTATGTTCATGGTCCGTCTTCGTGTGTACAAGTTGTGTTCACTATGTAAGCATATGTCACACTCATGCGCGAAGTTGTATGCAATGTCACGCAAGTGATTGCGGTCATTCAACAATCTATCTCAAGTGTCACGCTTGTATATTGCACCCATTTTTCAGTCACACGGAGCATGTGTTCTCTTATTGGTTCGAGGTGTCTTGTCGTCGAGTTGTGTTGAGTGTGTGTTCGCAAGTTCATGCATGCAAAAGTTCAACACCTCACACACTTAGTTATTTTGTTGAAGGTTTGTTGACCGGACCACCCCCCAACAGCTAGACCTCTGCTAAGCTGCACTGCGCAGTCTCAACCCTCAGTGATCATGTATAACTGCCCAAAATTGCACAGTGCTTGAGGTTGCCTCCCAAGTAGTCTGCACTGCACAATCCTGGAATCAACCCGATTGACTGTCACCTAGAATAATGCAGAAGTTTCCCAAGAAGCTATCTGAATATGTGTTTCCCGCAAGCCAATCTATCAAGCTTCCCATTGGTCAACCAGAGAGTTTGAGCCGGTGGTGACCCCTAGCTTCACTCCTCCAAAACATTATGCAAAAGATGTCAGCATGCCCACCTCTATTGACTGAAGAAATTGCACAGACATGAAGGACAAGAACCCGGTGCCTCACTACATTGTCCCTGAAATTTGCACAATTCTATCAGTCAGTCCCCTTGTCAGCCGATGTGCTGCTCATCCTAAAAACTGTGCAGTTTTCTTGGACTCTCCTCTAGCTGCCCCACACCTCGCTCAACCCAAGACTGCGCATACATGTCTTGTAGGCCAGCCTCCCAATTCTGCACAATTTTCATTGGCAGTGTCCTCCCTGCTGCCCGCGCTACCTCCCAGCTTAGCCAGATCTTGTAGATGGTCATTGTTGTTCCAGACCACTCATCTCAACCTCCTAGTGACCTTTGCGCAATTTTCCTCGACAGTGCTCTGGAGCCCGCGTACTGGCCTGAAATGTACTCCCAAAAACAAAAGATGATGCATCATGGTAGACTAGGACATTTATGGATTTGATGTCATCTTCTCATGAGTGATTGCAAGTATAGGTACATGGATGAGACATGGTGCGACACTGAACAGGATGAACAAGGAGCGCATGCTACTAGACTTGTTTGCGAACGGATGGACACATGAAGAATGCAAAGTATCAGATAAGGGGATACATGCATATGCAACATCAAGAGAACATCAAGACCATCAAAGACTCCTCACAACTTGCCATGCGATGGTGATGCTATGATACACCAAGAGCACACGCATCACTCAGTAGCACTGCAACTCAACATGGACAACACCATCAGTATGAACATACCAGCACTGTCATGTCGAGTCATGTCATGAGTTATCTCGGCCACATCACTAATGTGGGCCTTATTATTGTAATCAATGTAATGCAACATGGAAGTCCAAGAGACCCACATGTAAAGTTAAAGAGACGTGTAAAGTTGAAAAGTCATGTAACTCAAACAGTCATGAGGGAAGTCAAACAATCACAAGGATCCGTTTCGCCCTTGGTTATATATACCCCTCATTTGTACATGCAAAGGACTTTTTGCCTTGGATCCTCCCACATAACCTTGAGAGTTTGTAGTTTTTTCTTTGAGGAGCGAGCAGTGGCTCCAATGCCCCATTATCGGCGTTAGTGATGTAATAGTGTTTGGATGTGTCTTGGAACTTTCACTTAATTCAAAAGCTTGTCAACAGGCCAACACGTTTTCTCACATGTATTGTATTCGTTTGTAAAACTATCTTTGGATGCTTGTAACTCATGTTACTTTAACTTGTATTAAGACCATTGAACTATTTCGGTTGTTTTAGTACATATGATGTTGGAAATGTGTTGTATCAGTTGTGAACATTGTCTCGCCCGTGTGAATTATTCCACTGGACACTTGACAGATTCACTCTCGTAAACTTGTTATAACTACCATCACACTCATGTGGACTATTTCGCTAGGTGGTGTACATGCTATCTATTCACTTCGTGTTTTGTGTCTTCCACATCCGGGTGGACTACTCCGCCAAAAGATGCATATGTCCTACTATGTGGTGTGTCTCCAACAGAGTTGGGACTATTCCCTTTCGACTTGAGACTCACACTCACCCTCTCCCTCTGCAATGAAAGAACTTAGACACAAGTTACACTAAGCACTCACCAAGAACACAAACCTCGTTGTTTTGAGACTAAGTATACCACTCTCGTGTGCTAACAAGAAAGAGCTAAGGCATATCTTTAAGGTAATGGAAACGTGGCCATCATATCGGATGGGACTCCTACACCAAACAGTCTGAGGTCTAGTTGGGACTTTATATCGAGGATATCCCCTGCATGTTGGCCGGTCCAGCACTGTCAACAGGTTGTTATATCTAGATGTTTCCTATATTGTTGTGTGGTTGAGATATTATCTCAACCAAGTGATTGTGTGTCCAAGTTAGTTCATCTATCTTGAGACAACACTAGATGTATTTATATGTAATATTATTTGATGTGAATATAAAATATAGTTGGCACTATCAAAATTTAATTTGGTATCAGACTTGGAAATTGTAGTTCTTACTTGTCTCAGTTGTGATTCATTCTATCTATAGGAGTCTATTCTTATTTCTTAGGGTTGTTATATGTACATGTTTCCTAGATTGGTTGACATATTATCTCAACCAAGTGATTGTGTGTCCAAGTTAGTTTATCTATCTTGAGACAACACCAGATGTATTTATATGTAATATTATTTGATGTGAATATACAATATAGTTGGCTTTATCAAAATTTAAGTTTGTATCAGAGCCCATTTGGGTCTGTGCCTTGGCCCCTCCTGGGTTGAGGGAAATAGGGAATATATAAATTTGTTTTGAGAGAGTATTGTGTGTTAATTTTTTGTTTTTCCATGTAAAAACAAAACGAGCATGGTGCAAACCAAGCCTAGTGCTAGACAAGGCCAAGAGAAATATTGGACTTCTGGTGTTAGATGAGACTGAGAGTGAATCTCGTGTAGTGAGCGCATCCTACAAGTGCTTATGAGTATGGAGTCATTTGCTGGATTATTTGATAGCAAGCACTAAGTTGTTCACAGGTGTGTGGATCAATGATGAATGAAAGTGATTGGCCACCGCTCTGTGTATGGGGTATGTTCTCTCTATTAATGAATTAGGGTCAAATAAGGAATCCAGGGAGATTTCGAAATAAACCACAGTGCCTAACTTGTATCTCAGTATGTGTGTCCAAGGTAACAACATCCAAGTGATGAAACAGGGGAGTTTTATATGTTATGTGGTATAGAAGTAAGAGAAGTGATAGCATTTTTCTCCACAAAAGATGATGGACTTGTTTCGAGTTGCACCCGATTTGGCCGAGAATTTAAGCTCTGTCCTCAGAGAATCCTTCGACCCTACTTTCGATGGATTCAAGCGCCCACGAAAATTGTGAAACCGCCAAACAAAAGGTAGTTTGTAGACCCCCTAATATTAATATGCCATTATCGGTGGAGATAATCCCTTTGTCGTTTCGGCCAAATGATTCCTCTATGACTACATCCTTGGAGAAGGATCGATGGTACCTTCCTATGGTTCTTGCCACGGTATTGATGCCTACGTGAATATTTAAATGCTAAGACTAGATTTCTTGAAGTGACCCTGTGAGTGGGTTTTGTGAACAGGATCGGTCGACAGTGATTGTGGTGTGTTGTGCACTGCTTATGCATTCCGCTGCTCGAGCCATGGATCCATTGTGTTTCTTGGCGGAGCCATTTGAGGTTCTACGGACCATGTTATTTTATGATGTTTAGAAAATATTTGTTGGTGTTGTGTATACCTTGTAGAGGTTGGAAGAAGGTGTTCTATGATGCAGAAGGTGCCACAAAACCCCCCTTTCATTGTTGAGGAACATACATGCTTTGTTTCAATCCACTAAAGAGTAAGTGTGGGCAACGTCTCTGTGTGAGCGTTGCCTCATTGTTTCCACTTCCACTATGCTGCGAATTAGTACATGCTTGGTGAAATGAATTGTTTTCTTGAATTATTTTTTGGGTTTTGTAACTGAAACATTTTAATCCTAATCAACCTAACATGTAAATGCTATTTGTTAGAACTGATCACTCTAACAACTGCAAATTGAGGCTTGAAAGATTCAAGATGAAGACCCCAAGTTTTGATATGATTTTTAGAAGAAGTTTATTGAAGCAGTGGATATTAATTGGTTAAAACCATAATAGATGGACAAACGAGGTAAAATATTGTGTGTTGATATAAAGTAGACTCATGGTATATTTCACCTACATGAATAAGCAAGTCTAGAATGTTTTGTAGTGGTCTTTCGAAAGTATGTACCTGGTAACTCCAAGAGTTGGAGTGTGTAATGTAAGCCTGATGAGGTATGTGTACCCCCATAAAGTTCATGGTAATCTTAAAACCAATTTATGTTTGCAGCTTTGGTTTGCAACCATGTGCGAGAGTGAAGTCGATAGGGATTCCTGTAGGCATGGTTTAGGGTAAGCTGACAAAACCCTTGGCATGGTTAAGGGTGAGCCGAGAAAAACATGGGCATGGTTAAGTTGGGTTTGTGGTGAGCCTTGGTGGCTAAATTGAGTGCCTTGGTGGCAGAGTTGAGCCTTGGTGGTTAAATTGAGTGCCTTGGTGGCAGAGTTGAGCCTTGGTGGTTGTGTTGAGCCTTGGTGGTTAAGATTCCTTATTGGCATGGTTGAGGGTAATCCGATAGAACCCAGAGGTTGGTTATGGGTAATCCCATAAAACCCATGATGATGATGGAGGGGGATTTGTAGGAACAACTACATGTATGTAGTTATAATGGTCGCCAAAACCATGTATATGAAGGGCATCCTGGTAGACTAGTGGTTGCAGCAGTTGGCACCCATGCATTACGGTGGATGGTTGCTCCTCTATATGGACGTCTACATATTATTTTGTTCTATTAGACCACAACTAGACTTTGTATATTGAGATCGAGACATGTACTCATTAAGGAGGTAACTAAGAAATTGTAATTCCTACTTGTCTTAGTTGTGATTCATTCTATCTATAGGAGTTTGTTCCTATTCCTTAGGGTTGTTATATCTAGATGTTTCCTCGATTGGTGTGTGGTTGAGATACTATCTCAACCAAGTGTTTGTGTGTCCAAATTAGTTTATCTATCTTGAGACGACACTAGATGTATTTATATGTAATATTATTTGATGTGAATATACAATATAGTTGCCACTATCAAAATTTAAGTGTCCTACAACAACCCCTGTTGGATGTCTCAAACCCTACAACCAACCCATTACAATAACCAGATTACAGCAACTAACACTAATGACAAACACATTACAACAAATCAAAGAATAAATTTTCATTACAACTTGTACCACAAAACCATTACAGAAATTGAAACTAATGACAAAATTACTACCAATCGAAGATTGATTTTCATTACAGCGTGTACCATATTTGGTACGATTTCGGACTATATCCACGAAGGCATCGTAAATGTCGACATAGACCACTTTACTGTCTGGAACCCGAGCTTTGATACAAACGAATGCTGCTTTTAGTTTGATGTTGTAGACTAGCGCCGCTTGGTTCAATTCATCAACACAACCTTCTAGTTTGGGGTTCCCATAAGGCATTTTCTGATCAAGTAGGCACCCTGGAGGTGCCACACCATAAATACCAAATTTGTGGGCACCTAAATTGTATAGATCTTGAAACATTTTGGGATTACACTTTACAAGTAAGATAATGCATCTAGTCTAATGGTCACGGTAAACTTAAGCATTGATAGCACATTAAGAAAACAAATACATCATTATCTATATATATAATATATATATAATATTGTAATCCGAATTGGATCCTAGAAAACTCTCTAAGTTTTCATAACTCTGTAAAATTCATACCAAAGTTTCAAAGTCTTACAAAAGTCGAGCGTATCAGAAATATCCTCGAACAATTGTAATTTGTGAGCACTGCCGAGCAACAAGGACACTCGGTCAAGTGCACACATCGTTGGCCCAAGGTAACGTGCGCTACCATGAAACAACAAAACAGGAAGCATTTTTGAGAAATGGGGGAGGTTTCTAATATGTGATTAGCGACAAGTCGCTAATTGCATATCGCCGGGAAAACCCCTCAGAGAAGAAAAAGCCCCAAGCGACCCAGGCCCGAAAAGTAAAAAAACGTACGGAATTCGCCGATTCCGTCAGAGGCGGGTCCCACACAAAAACTCGCAGGATATCAGAGGGGCTTTGAGCAGTAAGGGGGTTTTACCGAGTCCCGCCCGATGCCACACACTGGGAGCCACACATCCGATGGAAGAGAGAGAAAACCGCTCACATCGGATGGGTAAACGTCATGCTACTTACTCGCCCGATATGGAAATAGACCGTAGGATCTGGAGGCCCTAAAGGGACGGCAAAAATGCGAACTGATGGATGACTGGATTCAACGGGGTAAACAGAGCGAGTTATATAAGGTTTGAAGTCCGGCATGAACAATGAGTTGGCAGAGGAATCATGTTCGCGGGAAATCTGGGAACAAATAGAAATAACGACCGTTCAAACATTTCCAAGAGAACTAACACTCAGTTCATTACGAAACAGGTGGCCACCTCCCTGTAAGGCGTTACACAGTGATGATGACACAGAATCAAGGAATTCAAATGGACAAAGGCAGGAGAACCAGAATGCCGGGAAGCAAAAATGAATAGTCAAAAAACAGATTGGATTTAAAGCCATGAACTGACAGAGAAGCAACAAGGAGTTAGTCAAGGCAGAAAGCTAAGAGCAGAGAACAGAGAAAGTAAGCCGAGCTAACTTGAAGGCAGCATCGCGCCAAAAAGAGCCAGAGAGAGTAAGAGAGTCTGTGTACTCTAGAGAAGGATTGAGAAGTTCAAGCAAGCTCCTCTGTATATGCCTGTCATGTATGAGTCTCGGGTTGGGCTCATACTACTGTGACCAGTAGAGGTCAAGTTTCAGTAAGGAGAGTCTGTGTACTCCAGAGACTTGGGGGATCCAAGTACAGTCTTACTTATTTATATCTGCTATGTGAGACTCAAATTGAGCTCACTGTTGTAAAAATTTTGCTTTGAAAACATAATAGAGAAGCCACCACTGAAGGTTGGACTGGGAGACATAGCCCAAGAGCATTGGATGAACTCCTTATTAAACTTGTTGTGTTTACATGTTTGCTTGTTATGTCTTCTCTAACTGCTTTAGTGTCTATGTATTTCACAATCTTATCGATCCGTTGCATAAAGTAACATAGGCACATCCATGCACATGAGTCTGTAATACCTTTAATTCTTTATCCTGGATAAATTCCAGATCAAGTGGTATCAGAGCTCTAGGTTACTAAGGTTAGACAAGCTTGTGCTGGATTTTGTTGTCGAATGCTAACTAGATCAAAGCTTTAATTAGGAGAAGGAGAGTTGGTTGAAGCTAACCCAAAAATTGGACGAGACTATCCTGAGAGGAAAATATCAGAAGAAAGTCCTTTGGAATCAGATTCCCAGTTCATGGGCAGTTTCTTGATCATGAAAGCCATGGGAGAAGAAATGCATAGATAATTTAAGAAGGGTAGAGGTGAAGATTCATCAAACTCTAAACAAGATAAAGGAGTAGAAGAATCTCTCCTATATGACCACTATAAAAGAAAAGGGAGAGAAGAAAAACTTCCCACACCTCCTAGTAGCCCTAAAAATAAAAAGAAGACATCTTTGATTAAATTAGATGTTAAATTTGATTTGTCAGTATATTATGGAGAGTTGAATGCAGATAAGTTGGATAATTGGATTAGACAGATTGATGTTTATTGCAGAACACAGAGCATCGATTCAGACAAGAGTAAGATTTAGCTGGCCATCATATGCCTTGGAGGCACTGCCTTGGTATAGTGGGAAGGCAGGACACAAGCTGACATGAAGAAGCATGGTAAAATTCTTTCTGTCTGGAGTGAATTTGTTTCTGCAATTAAAAAGAAATTCTATACACTAGCCTATATGCAGCAATCCATGATGAGATGGCAAATTCTTCGCTAGTTAAAAGGGTAGAGTGTACAAGACTACACCCAAGAATTTAGGAAAAGAGCTTTGATTCTAGGAATTTCTTTAGACTCACTTGAAACTCTGTTGAAGTATATAGGTGGTCTACACAACTACTTAAGGCACATTATTCTCATGTTTAATCCCACTAGCATAGATGAGGTATCTGTTCAAGCTACACATCTAGAGGCTAGAGGCAAGAATGTGAACCCATAAGTTGGGGGATCATCAAAACCCACCGCAAGCAAGAATAAGGAGAAGAGAAAACAAAAATGGAAAGAGAGGAAGACAAATTTTGTACAAAATACCAAGCCTTCGTGCACGCACTGCAAGAAGGATGGACATGATGATGAACATTGTTGGATTCTGCATCCAGAGCTAAAACCCAAGAAGTTTGAGGGTAAAAAAAAGAAGATTATTGCACCTTTTCAAAAGGATTTGGGGTCAGACTCAGGAGATGAAACAACGATCGCAACCATAGGTATAAAAGGTAAAAATTCTGAAGCATCTACTAGTAATTCTGCACAATCTATTGATCATGAATAAAATGAGAGGAAAAGACATGAGCTTTTTCATATTCGAGTTATTTACAAGCATCAAAAGATTGATACTTTGTTTGATAGTGGCTCACAAGTAAATGTAATTTCTGAAGAAATTGTAAAGAAGTTGGGATTACTAACCACACCTTACAAAAAACCATATCCATTAGGTTGTTTATGTGATAAAGCACAGCTACAAGTGACTAGACAATGTAAAATTAGCTTTTCTTTTGGGTCAGCATTTGTAGATGAGGTTGAGTTAGATATAGTTCCCTTGGATGTATGTGGAATTATTTTAGGAAGTCTTTACTTGTATGATAGAAAAGCCATTTCCTATAGAGCTGAAAACAAGTATCAACTTGTTAAATATGGAATCGAATATATTGTAAGAGCTCATAAACTCAAGAATAATTATACTCTCATAAACTCAGGGTAGATGAAAAGAATTGTAAATTCATGCAAACAATTTTTATTGATGGTTGTAAAGGAAAAGAAACCTGATAAAACCAATGTATTTGAGGGCTGTAATGCTAAACAATAAGTTGATTTAGAAAAAGTTGTTTCAGAATATGATATACTATTTCAAGAACCTAAAAGTCCACCAACCCAAAAGGAAATAGTACACGATATTAATTTGCAGCAAGATGCTCCATTGCCTAACATTGGAATGTACAGGTTGTCCACTTTAGAGAATGCAGAAATTAAGAAGCAAGTACAGGAGCTGCTCGAGAAAGGGTTCATAAGACTTAGCACATCACCATGTGGGTCTCCAATTGTCTTGGTGAGAAAGAAAGATGGCTCATGGATAATGTGCATTGATTACCGAGCATTGAATAAGATAACGATCAAAAATCGTTATCCCCTTCCTCACATAGATGATCTACTAGATCAGTTGAAAGAAGCTGTTTATTTTTCCAAGTTGGACTTGCATAGTGGCTACCATCAGGTTAGAGTTGCAGAGAAAGATGCATGGAAGACTGCTTTCAAGACAAAGTAGGGATTGTATGAGTGGTTGGCTATGCCCTTTGGCTTAAGTAATGTCCCTGCTACTTTCATAAGAGCAATGAATGATGTACTCAGACCTTTTATTGATGATTTTGTCATTGTATATTTAGATGACATTCTTATATTTAGTAAAACATGGGAAGAACATTTAAAGCATGTCAAATAGACTTTAAATGTTTTGAAGAGAGAAAATCTCTATGCTAAGATCTTAAAATGTGAATTTGGCAAAACATCTTTGAATTATCTGGGTCATATCCTCTAAGGTTGCAGTCATTGTAAACTAGCCTAAACCCAAATCTGCTACAGAAATTAGAAGCTTCCTAAGAGCAACACAATATTGGAAAACGTTTATTTCTAACTTTTACTTAATTGCAACTCCCTTACATGCTTTAACAAGATTGAACAAGGTGTTTTGGTGGGGAGGCAAACAGCAGAAAGCCTTCGAAACCTTGAAAGAAAAGATTAGTACAACACCAGTACTAGCACTGCCCGATCTTCAAAGCCCATTTGAGATTGAAACAGATGCTAGTGACTATGCCATGGGAGCAGTGTTGACGCAACATGGTAAAGCCATTTGTTATCATTTTGAGACATTTAATTATACAGTAGTTAATTATCCCACATATGATAAAGAATTGTATGCATTAGTACAAAGTGTGAGAAAGTGGAAACATTATTTAACAGGCAAAGAGACAGTTATACATACTGATCATCAACCACTTCAATATTTACAGTCCCAAATTAAGTTGCAGTAATCAAGACACTATAGGTGGATGGGTTTTATACAACAATTTTATCTTGTCATCAGATATAAAAAGCGCATACACAATAAAGTTGCAGATATGTTGTCCAAACCAATCATAAATGCATCTACTATACTTAAGCATAATTCAGTATTACATGAAAGCTACATTGAACAGTATGCTCAAGATATAGATTTTAAAGATGTATATGCAACTTTAAGTCATGGAAAACAAGTAGAAGAATTGGATTATCATGTTAAGGACCAACTCTTGTATCATTTTGGAAAGTTATGCATTCCACAAACTGAAAGAGTAAAGATAGTTCAAGAAGCACACACTTCTCTAATATCAAGTCACTTTGGTGTAAGTAAAACAATTGCACAGCTGTAAAGGTTTTGTTATTGGCCAAAAATGAATGAGACAGTTTCTAGATATGTAAGAGAGCGTACTATGTGTGCTAAAAGCAAGCCCAACAATAAAAAATTAGGCTTATACACTCCATTACCAGTTCCTTCTCATCCTTGGGAAAGTATTTCCATGGACTTTGTTGGGGAACTGCCTAAATCTAGAAAAAGTCATAACTATTTATATGTTATTGTGGATAGGTTCAGCAAAATGTGTATTTTAATACCTTGTAACAAACATATTACAGTTGGACAAACTGCAAAGTTGTTCTTTCAGCATGTATGGGTTCATTTTGGATTACCCACTTTCATAGTATTTGATCAAGATACCCGATTTTTTGGGAAATTTTGGTCGAGTTCGTGGGAATTAATGAACACCAAACTAAAGAAGAGCGCAACCTTTCATCCACAAACAGATGGCCAAATAAATGTGGTCAACAGAATAGTGATCCAGTTGCTCAAAGGTTATTGCAGCAAGCATCCCAAGCTTTGGGATGAACATTTATGTTATGTGTAGCATGCTTACAACCGAGCTAAACATTATTCTACATAGAGATCTCCTTTTGAGACCTGTTTTGGTTTCACACCAAGGTCTTCCTTAGATTTTGTCTTTGGTAAATACATAGCGATTGATGGACACAGTGATGTGGACAAGGCAACCAAGTTCATTGAACAAATCCAAGAGATTCACCAGGCAGTACAGGAACAGTTAGAAAAGAGCTAAGCCAAGTACAAGGCAAGGCATGATAAGCATAAGAGTGAGCATAGCTTCCAAGGTGGTGATCAAGTTTGGCTGTATATCAGCAAAGACATAATGCAAGGTGAAGGTAAGAAGCTGAAGCCAATAAGGTATGGACCTTTCAAGATACTTGAGAAAATTGGTGAGAATGTTTTTCACCTTGATTTACCAGCTTACATGCACATCTACTCAATTGTTAATGCAAACAGCTTGAGACTATTTGAGCCTTCATTGATTGAAGATCCCGAAGAGTAGAGTCAATTTCCATATATTGATGATCTATTGCCGAAATATCTCAATGTGCTGCAGGAAGATACAGTTTTGGATAGGAAGGTAAGAACCACGTGCCGAGGGGATGTTGAGTACCTTAGGATTGGACTCAAAGGTTCAAAACCAAGCAGTGAAGAATGGATAGAAATTGAGTAAATGAGGAATCAAAATCATCACTTGATTGATTCTTAAAAACCAACTTTTGGTGGTCCAAAAAAAAATTTCAGTGAGAAGGTCGTGATCCGAATTGGATCCTAAAGAACTCTCTAAGTTTTCATAACTCTGTAAAATTCATGCCAAAGTTTCAAAGTCTTACAAAGGTTGAGCTTATCAGAAATATCCTCAAATAGTTGTAATTTGTGATCAGTGCCGAGCAACGAGGATCCTCAGTCAAGCGCGCAGACCGTTGGCCCATGGTAACGTGCAATGCCATGAAACAGCAAAATGGGAAGCCTTTTTGAGAAAATGGGGAGGTTTCTGATAGTCGCTAGTCGCATATCATCAAGCAAACCCCTCAGAGAAGAAAAAGCCCCAAGCAACCTGAACCCGAAAAGTTAAAAACCGTATGGAATTCGTTGATTCTATCAGAGGAGGTCCCACACAAAAATCGGCAGGATATCAGAAGGGCTTCAAGTGGTAAGCAGTTTTAACCGAGTCCCGCCCGATGCCACACACTGGGTGCAACACGTCCGGTAGAAGAGAGAGAAAATTGCTCACATCGGATGGGTAAACATCATGCTACTTAGCCGCCCGATATGGATGGAGACCGTAGCATTTGGAGGCCCCAGATCGACGACGGAAATGCGATCCAATGGATGACCGGATTCAACGGGGTAAACAAGCCGAGTTGTATAAGGTTTGAAGTCCGACATGAACGACGAGTTGGCAAAAGAATCATGTTCGTGGGCAATCTAGGAACAAACGGAAATAACGACCGTTCAAACATTTCCAAGAGAACTGACACTCAGTTCATTGCGAAACAGGTGGCCACTTCCCTGTAAGGTGTTACACAATGATGATGACGCAGAACGGAGGAATTCAAAGGGACAAATGCAAGAGAACCAGAACGTTGGGAAGCGAAAACAAACAGTCAGGAAGTAGATTGGCTTTAAAGCCACAAACTGACAGAGAAGGAGCAAGGAGTTAGTCAAGGTAGAAAGCTAAGAGCAGAGAACAAAGAAAGTAAGCTGAGCTGACCTGAAGTCAACATCGAGCCAGACAGAGCCAGAGAGAGTCAGAGAGTCTGTGTACTCCAAAGAAGGCTTAAGAGGTTCAAGCAAGCTCCTATGTATATGTGTGTCATGTATGAGTCTCGGGTTGGGCTCATACTACTGTGACCAGTAAAGGTCAAGTTTCAGTAAGGAGAGTCTATATATTCAGAGACTTGGGGGATCCAAGTACAATCTTACTCATTTATATTTGCTATGTGATAATAAAATTAAGATCACTGTTGTAAAAACTCTACTTTGAAAACATAATAGAGAGGCCACCACAGAAGGCTGGACCAGGAGACATAGCTCAGGAGCATTGGGTGAACTTCTTATTAAACTTGTTGTGTTTACATGTTTGTTTGTTAGGTTTTCTCTAACTGCTTCAGTGTCTATGTATTTTTCAATATTATCGATCCGTTGCATAAAGTAACATAGGCACATCCATGCATGAGTCTGTAATATCTTTAATTCTTTGTCCTGGATAAATTCCAGATCAATATATCACGTTTTATAGAAATTAATGCTAATATTTTAGAATCAATTTGTTCATTTAGTAAATTAATTTCATCATTTTCATTATTTTTTTTTTTTTTTTTAAGTCGAAACATTCTATTAGTTGCATAAGAAAATACTTACAAGATTATTGCTAGAAAGTTTGTCGGTCTCATCTCGAGCGGATTTGTTGACCATCATCATTTGGCCAAAATAAATAGTCCAAAAAATACATAAGCTAATTGACCATATCCATAAAGGTAAGATATGCCAAAAGGCTAACAAAATGAATAGAAGACCAAAACATAGATATGCCAAAAGACTAGCAAAATGAATAGAACACCAAAACACATACTCAATCATCAGAGTTGATAGAAGTTGGGTTGTCTAGGCCCATCCTAGGTGGAGGAGAGGGATGAAATAAGTAAGTGATGTGTTGCTACAGATGCGTCAACCAAGCCTCCAACTGCTCCAACTTGTCCAGAATGTGCATATGTTCGCGCCAGACCACCACCACCTCCTCTCGATGCTGACACTAGAAATATTAGATTTGAGCTAGGGTTGCCATGACCACCTCATGCTCCTCCTAATGAATTTTCTCATAAGCCTCCAGCTGCATTTTCATTGACTGGTGCAATTGACGTTTCGCAGTGCAAGAGGGATTGTTCATCTTCCTCGACAATGGTCGACGCCATGACGGGGTCCCCGTAAGCTCTTGTTTGCCTCTGAGCTCAATTTCACCTCCTCTCACTTCTGGTATCAACGTTGAGGTTTGGGTTCTACGGTCAGCCCCTTTCCATTCCACCGAAGAGCGAGTTACATCACGGTGCCATGCACACATCGCAACACAAAACCTCACCAACTCCTTGGTCGCTTTCACCACTGCGACATCACAACACGTCTAACACTAACAAGATCGCAACACCACCACACCAACACCAGCAACAGTCGCAAAACATCTAAAATGGAGATAAAATCTTCCTCGTGAGCCCGATGACCTTTGCCTCCAAACCCTCTTCCTGCTCTGTAGTGGTCACCTTGCCCTGGTTTGACACTTGAAAGAAAACCTTCCCGAGCTGAGGCACCCAATTGTGCCAACCCACCCAAGACAGAGTACTATTGCACCCTCAAAACTGAAGATCCACCCAATACCACAAGCCTAGAACAACGAGAGGAAATTGGGTTAAGAATTTCCCCAAATCCCCTTCGAAATTCCACACATCACCTCGAGCACTAACAAAAATGTACCCATCAATAAATCTTGCAATAGACCACAATCCAATTAAGACACCAAAAAGAGGGTCACTAGTGGGTTGGGTTATGGAATCTCACCTGATCAGGAGGGCATGAGAGCAGCAAGTCACCTTATCCCCCCTCCAAAAATTACCAACATGACATCGCTCTAATTTGCACACCTCGTACTGCTATCGCTCGAGTATCATAACAATTCCCATTGAATTCCGTAGACTACCCATTTCACATCGACCTCTGTTTAAATGCACACGAGCGTGACTAATTGGGTTCACATGGAGTGGTAGTGGCATACCTTGCCACACACACCTCCTGCATGTTATGTGTATGGGAAGTCTCAGGGAGGTCACGCTCAACCTCCACTATCTTCGAGTTTGACATCCCCATTGTGGTAATTCCTTTTGGAATTTGACTTGCTCTAATTTTTCTAATTCTCCTTTCTACTAATAAATTAATTAATAAATGGTTTTCATCAACCATTATATTTATCTCTATCGATGATAATCATTTCCCATCATTATTTATTTAACTCTAAATACTAATTACTAAAATACATTTTATCTAATTTTTAGAATAATTTTTTTTTAATTTACATTTTTAATTTAATTTTTTATTAAATATTTTACATATCCTAAATATAATGTTAAATTTAATATATTTTAAAATTAGTTAATAAAATAGGATTATAATTTTTTAGATCTTATAAAATATTTTGAATCAAAGAGAGTAGGAAACTACAATGTATGAAATTTAGTTTTGTGTAAATTTTCTTATGGTATATTATGTGATCCTTCCAGGACTTGGGAAGTTATGTATAATTATTTTTATTTTGTTCGTAAAGTTGTTTGTGATCCTCCAACCTTGGGAAGTTAGACTTGGGAAGTTATGTATAAAGTTGTTTGTGATCTTCCAAGCTTGGGAAGTTATGTATAATTTTTTTTTGTCTGTTCATAAAGTTTTCTGCGATCCTCCAACCTTGAGAAGTTATGTATAATTTTTTTTGTTTGTTCGTAAAGTTTTCCGTGATCCTCCAACCAGCGGCTTGAGAAAGCACGGCCCACACCAATACTAAGTTGACTAGATTTTTTAGAATGTCTCATCCCCCTAGCAGAGGCTCAACTAGAGTTTTTAGAATGTCTCATCCTGCTAGCATAGGCACAACCACCCTGTGAGGTTTGATCCTAGGTCACCTTGCTAAGGAGGCCCATCCTCAACCTGTTGTGCTCGTGAAACTTGACAAATTCATTAAATAAAAGTTTTATTTCAATTAAATTTTTAAAAATTAAGAAGACGATTTTATGAAATATTATAATTTTTCCTTATTTAAAAAGAGTTTTTAATTATATAAAATAAATTTAATATTTTGGAAAAATAATTTAAAACACTCAGATTATATATCTTATAAACTTATAACAAAAATAATATGAAGGAACAACCACAAAACAAAACAAACAAACAAACAATATCATACACATCCAATTTTTGCCCATGTCTCCTCTATCGACAAGAGGTTTGATCCTAAGTCACCTTGCTTAAAAAAACTCATCGTTATGATAGTAAAACTTAAAAATTTAATTAAATAAAAACTCTTTCAATTTAATAAAAAAATAAAAATTAACTTTAATAAAAAATTATAAATTTTCTTTAATTTAAAAAATAAATTTTAGATATATAAACCCCCGATCGGGGTGAGTGAAGTGAGGAGCACAACCAAAATGACAGCACAGGGGGGAGGTTGGAGGTTGGCCAAGCCAACCACCAACTGCCCTCATAATAATTCAAAAGGACGTGGTGGCAACCTGCATGCCTAAGGGAATTCCTAGGCATCGAGGTGACAGGAGAGTGGGGGAGGAGGAAGGTGGAAACGGCGACGGAAGTGGGATGGGATGCACGACAGGTGGGAAAGGGTTAATGAGAGTAGCTAAGAGGGGAAGAGAGATCAGTATGTAGCGAAGGAAGGTGGAGAAGAGAGCTAAGCGGGCGTCAAATCCTTTAGCGATCGAGCGAAAGTCTGGGTATGTTTTCTTAGTCTCAATTCCTGCATCTCTTTCGGCCATTCATAGTACGATGAAGGAGGGGGGAGAGCTAGGAATTGCTGAGGGAAGGTCGCGTCTAAGCGGGTCCGCAATTTACCCTATTACGCACAGTAAGGTGGTGGAGGGGGGCAAGATGGAAAAGGTAGAGGAAGGGGTGGTTCAGATTGGGGTAAAGGTTTGTATGGTAAGGAAGCGCGAGAACGAGAACAATGGCTTGCCGGGGTAATGTGAGAGCTAGGGCAAAGGGGCCGCCTCAGGGAGTTAAGCATGCAATCTGAATGGGGGATAGGACAACTGAGGGCCCGCCCCTGTTTAGCCTAAGGGAAGAGAGACCAGGGAGTATCCAGACCACCAAGAAAAACCAGAGTGGCGAGGGCGAGCCCAGCGACAAGGATATGCAGGCGTTGGGGATAAGTGTAATTTTTTATAAACTAACTTTTGATGTTGATTAGTGTAATCAGGAGGCTGTAGAGGGAAAGATGGCTTGCATGGGTAAAGGAAGGGGTCGTGGAGGAAGAGGCCAGCAAAGCCAGCCACGCAAAAATGACCCGACGACCTCCACATCAGTACATCAGAGCCCTAGTAGGAAAACCATGAGGACGGCGGTGCAAGAGGCTACCCGTGCATACAAAGAAGGAACGGACGCTGACATTCGTCAGCTCATTCAGGAAATGGAAGACAATGTCATGGAAGGAGAATCCGAGCCCAAGATGGAGGAATGGGGAGATATCATTCCCAACTGAGGCACACCAGAGGAAGGATGACACTCTACAAGCAAGACTTGCACATGTACTGGGTGTTGAAGTGCTTACTTGCCAGGGCGCTCGAACAAGTGGCGAGCAAAATGGCTGAAATCGCCCAAGGTATGCCAAATATAAAGAAAGATATGAAAAACCTGCAAATCATCATGATTATGCACGACAGCAAGCTCGATGAAATCCAACAACAACTAAAAGCTATCTCTAGCATCGAGGGACGACAACACCGGCAAATGTGGATTGTGACAATGAAGATCGAAAGGATAAATTCATGTAGTTTATAGTCTGCTTCTTTTTTAGGATAGCATTTTCTTTTCAATAGTCTTATGTTAGGTTGGAACATGATTAGTGACTCTTGTTGCGAGGTTTACTTAGCGTGGATTGAAAGACTAATTAATTTTTGCTACTAGATGGCCTATAATAATTTCAAGTGACCAAGAGACTTTGGTTTCCCATATGGACAAATTGAAACCACCAAACTATTGTATATAGATCAACTTGATTTTAATAGAAAAAAAAAAAACAACCACCATAACTTACAATATATATATATATAAAATTTAATATTTTAAAAAATATTTAAAACACTCATATTACACTTACACTTAATAGACTTACGTTTCAAAAAAAACCATAAGGAAAAAAATATCACACATCCAATTTAAAATATTCTTAATATCACACTACAAACCATTATTCTATTAAATATTAAAACTAAACTAAATATCTTACCCGTCCCATTTAACATAGTTACAAATATCCCCTGTATATATATCATTACTCTACTAAACTTCTCTTTTAAAAAAATATACTTAATAAATAAAATAACTGCAACTTTTCTAAATTATGTTTTATAAAAACTTTACCCACAGGCTTAAACCAAAAACTGAGAAACTTCCCGAACCTATATATTAACAATGTTAGAAAGAAAGAAATATGACCTGTCTAAAGTAGGAATTCAAAATGTGAACAACATTTGAAACTGGAAAAAACCAGAGATTAAAAGATTACCTAATATCAATGTGAATAAATTTTCCGCTGCTTTAAACGAAAGCCATGCAGGACAACTAGGTTTAAACCCAAAAAAACCTACGTTGAACAATTGAAGTGGGGTAAATCTACATGAGTTATTTTTGTGTAAATTTGGATTATCTTTATATATAGTTAAATGCGTAACTTTGATTATGAAGTATTCAAAAAATTTTAGAATTACAGTGGACCAGAGTTCAGATTTTTCTTCCTTAATAAAAAAAAACTATTCAAAATTTATTGAAATGGTTGTTAATCATTTGTATATTTTAATTTTAAAACTAGCTTTTTTTTAGAAGATGGCAATAACAAAGTAACTAGGTCGTTTGATTTTAAAATTATCTATTTTGGTAAATTTAAGATTTTTGTGATCCATAATGTAAATAGAGGCCTTTCTGGTTAATTGCATATTGAAGATTTCGTAGACTTTATCAGAATATGGTCAACTTTTCATAAGAAATTTTATTTAATTATAAAATGTTTTAAAGTGTTTGGGGTTGGTTTTAATTATTGAACGTTTTAGAGTCTTTGGTTGAATCTGGTTAGAATTTTTTTTTTTAGTTTAAATAAAAGAGTTTTTACTTATATAGATTGAAACTTATTAAAATATATTTTAAATAAGTAAAATAATAAAATATTTATAACTCAACATATTTGGAAAAAGTAAAATTATAAAATATTTATCATTCAAATTGTAATTTGGAAAATTAAATTAAATTTTTTAATTTATCTACAAATCATTTATTTAAAATGTAATACAATGAATAATCAATACTTATTGGAATGTAGGTGGGAAAGGTTCCTTTCTTCTTCTCAAACCAATGAGCATAAACCTCAATTAACATCTATTTATTAGTTACAACTATATAACAATGCAAATTATTAATGATTTTATAATTTTTTTTAAATAATTTATTTCCTATATTTTATGTAATTTTACTCTTAATGGAAAAATGAAAATTAACCTGAACTCAAAACACATTATTTCCCTATCATTACTTTTCTGCTTCAATATTTCAATATATCATATTAAAGTATAAATAAATTTAATTGTTTTAGTGAGATTTTTTTGACACTTTTTAGGTGGCCTTTTTTGTGTCATGTCTCTAAATTAAGACAAAAATATATTATAATCACAAGTTCGATGGTTAACCTCTGTACAATTTAAGTGCTCCAAAATTTTTTCAAGAAACTGAATCTATATAAACTTTAAATAACATAAATCAAGATTTCACCTCCAATATTTCTGCAAAATACAACTGAAAATCCAAAAATAACAAAAAAACCAACTAATAAATACAATAAAGGGAAAATACAATAAAGAGAACCAACCCCTAAATAAAGTACAAAGGGATTTGAACAATAAGCACCCTTAAGCATTGAAAGCTAAATTAAATAATAAATCTATGAAAATAAAAACATATCAATAAAGAGAATTAAATGTACTGACAATGCATACGTATACACAGCATTCGATAATACCTAGCAGCCTAGACGATGTAGATAATAGACTTCCAATAAACACAGCATCAATATTAAATTAATAGATATGCATGGAAACATGAGCCACATTAAATAGATGGCTCTGCAAGAAATCTCGATGTTGATATCTTCAGAACCAAATCACCGACTAAATAAAAATTTTATGACAGTAGCTGTGAGATATAGTTATCGAGCACCATTTTGGCTGTGAGGTGATACGTTTTCTCTGTAGAGTGGACGGCATCCCAGAAGACATATTTGGAGGCGTCTGGACAAATAAATGAAATATTGGAATTGCATGTGATTCCCACCTCTGTGTATCCTGTCCCACAGCAACCCCTGTTGGATGTCTCAAACCCTACAACAAACCCATCACAGCAACTGAAACTAATGACAGACATTGCAACAAATCAAAAATGTATCACAAAACCATTACAGCAATTGAAACAACTGTCAAAATTACCACCAATCGAAGTATGGGTTTTTACAGCGCGTACCATATTTGGCAGGATTTCTGACTATATCTATGAAGGCATCGTAAATGTCGATATAGACCACTTTAATATCTGGCAACCGAGCTTTGAGACTCGCGACGGCTGCTTTCAGTTTGATGTTGTAGACCAGCGTCGCTTCGTTCAATTCATCCATACAACCTTCAAGTTTGGGGTTCCCATAAAGCATTTTCTGCTCAGGCAGGCATCCCGGAGGTGCCATACCATAAATACCAAATTTGCGGGCACCTAAATTGTATAGATCCTGAAACATTGTGGGATTACACTTTAGAAGCAAGATAATGCATCTAGTCTAATGGTCATGGTAAATTGAAATATTTATCCGGTTAAGTAAAAGTGAAACTGAACAATGAACAAGTCTCGAGATAACTTATTTGGCTTCTTAATCCATGTCATGGCTGATCAACATCCCCTGTCATCATGATCAACATCACTAAACTCATCAATCAACAAGTTCTCTAACTCACTCTCTAGAAAGGCACTCTCATCTGAAAACTCATGCTCATCCATCATTCACAACTCACTAGGTTGATGTACCCTCAAGGTAGGGGTTTTCATAAATCTTTTTTCTGGGTACCAAGTACCATACCATTCACAAAGAGAGAACCCATTTTTAAATTTCATAGTATGAACCTCCACAAGGTTGGAATTTGACATGGAAATTGACCATCATGGGTGATTTACTCTTCAAATACAGTTTAAAAAATGACAAAACCATCAAAATTTTGCCTTAAAACTATAAAAACAAGTTAGAAAATGTGAAAAATGTCAACTTTGACCAGCAGGTGTTTTTTGAAATTCCAAACCTGGTCCTCCATATCCATTTGATTAGTTTGAGAAGAACCCAAACTAGCTTAGGTGCTTAAGTGCACAAATCAAGTATGGATACCAAACCCAACCCTTGGGTTTACATACCCTTGCTTCATTGATATAAAATATATTTTAATCTATTTTTATTTAAAATATTTTAATATCTAAAAATAATATTAAAATTTAATATATTTTTAAAATTATTAATAAAAACAAAATTATTATAGAATATTTTTGATATATATATTATTATTATTTAATAAATATGATGTTTTTGG
Organism: Pinus taeda; assembly: GCA_000404065.3. Taxonomy (NCBI): domain Eukaryota; kingdom Viridiplantae; phylum Streptophyta; class Pinopsida; order Pinales; family Pinaceae; genus Pinus; species Pinus taeda. The sequence goes on from APFE030032248.1 coordinate 96,813, forward strand.
TTTAGGTTTGGTCTCAGCCGAACCAAAATTTGGTTTTATATGGCTATTAACCACCACCACCATTCTTAAAAAAATATAGTTAAAAAAAAAACCAATAAAAGAAAAAAAAATAAAAATCATTAAAAAAAAATTAATCTCTTTACAAACCATTTACTACATTAATATTAAAATTAATTAAATATGTTTGCCCATCCATTTTAACATAATTATTAAAATCTTCACTCATATTACAGAACATTATATTAAAACTAAACTTTTCTTAAAAAAAAAACTTAATAAATAAAAAAACTGCAACTTTTCTCAACTATGTATAATGATAACTTTATCCTCAGGCTTAAACCAAAAACTGAGAAGTTTCCTGAACCTATATATTAACAATGTTTTGTAAGAAAGAAAATACAACCTTGGTCAGAATGAAAATTCAAAATGTCAACAATATTTGAAATTGGAAGAAACGAGAGATTACAAAATTACCTAATATCAATGAGAATAATTTTTCTTACTGTTTTAAATGAAGCTATTCATATAGTTAAATGTGTAATTTTGTTATTTAAAAAAAATAATAATTAATTTAGGGTAATTTAATTGAAAATAATTGTGCTTTGCCTAAATAAAAGTGAAAAGTAAATATAATAAAAATTAGTTTTACCAAACTTCTAAAAAATAAATAACAAATAAATAACAGATTTTTCAAAAGAAAATCAACATTTATTTAATTTAAAATGGTTAACCATATGCATATCTAATTTAAAACTAGCCCATTTTCTTTCTAAGAAGCTGTCAATAACCAAGTAAGGTGCGTTGTCTAACTTCAAAAAAGATGGTAATAAAGAACCAACAGGCTTTGTTTAAGGTGGTAATAAAGAACCAATAGGTTTTGTTTAAGTATGTTGTAGTCTAACAAGACTGTTATTTTGCCTTGGAAGTGATGAAATTTATGGCTATATTTTGAGAAAATCTGGTAAGGATTTTTGATGATGTTGAATCTATTTCCACGAGAAACATGATGCAAACATTATCTTTACAAAAAAAATTGAAATTTTTTTAACTAACCAATTTAGCTGTCCTGGCAATTCCTCCAACTCCACTTTTAAATATTAAATATTTAAAATATTTAAAATTTTAAAAACAAAATATATATATATATAATATATAATTAAATTATTTTTTACTACACAATTTCAAATTTCAATTCATGCCTAAACAACTTTTCAACCACACTCCCATTATGAAAAATCCTACCAAATTCCAGAAATATGAACCAAAATTTAACCCCAAACAACTTCCATAACAGATCGACTACGGCCCCAAGTAAATTGCGTAGGAAATGGGCAAAACAAGTACATTATTTTTTAATAAATGTTGGTTGACCAATGTTTACTGTTGTAAGGCATCTGGGCAAAAGCCTTCGCAATAATCAATACGAGTTCATTAAATATAGATTATGTTTTTATTACGTGGGCATATACCTATGTAAACCCTAGATGTCTTCAATCAAAAGTAAACTTTAAATTTTTGCATTGCAGTAAAAAGGTTGCACAGAAGTGGTCTCTCGCACCTAGCTTCTCTATACAGAGTATACTGAGATAGATAGGAAATACGTTTCGAATAATCTTTCACAGAAAATCAGGCAAGTACAAACTGCAAGCAAATTCTACATTTTGAATAATATCATCATCTTTTTCCACCTGAAAACAAGATCAATATGTAAACGATGTATTACATCAATAACCTTTTGGCATGTGAATGATGTGTTACCTGGATGAAGTTTTGGGAGAGTTGCAGCAGAAAGTCCTGATATTGGGTGATGCTGAACTGCTTTCTCCTTATGGGCAGCAAAAAGTAGTTTTTTATGAAATCGTTGGTTCCAGCACAAGAGAGAAATATGGCTTTTCTGATTATGGTGGATGTCTTTTCCTTTCCAACCCGCTCTCCCAAGATCACACTGTAATCTCTAAAGAATTCCAACTGTTTCCATATCGGTATCACAGACTGCAGCCATATTCAACAATGCTTCTCAGCTTCAGGTATATATATATATATATACTTCAAAGTTCCTCAGGCTTGAAATGTTATGAAAACATGAATATCCAAAAACAACTTACAGCGACCTCGGCCGTGAGGTTATCGTATCCAGTTCCTCCAGAAGCAAAGCTGACACCCGTTATGAGATCTTGGGTAGTGAGATGGGGATCTAAATATGGCGGCAGGGTCTCCTTAAGCCCCAGTCCTGCAGCTGCAAACCAGATTAATGATCTAAAGTCAGATACCAGGTAGATTATGTTATTTTATAAAGCAAAATTGTAGTGAACAACTGTTTTTATTGGATATACCAATGAAATCTGTTGACAGTTTGCCATTAGAAAAGCGGCCTGTGGGCTTGTGATTGACTAAATCTCGGCCATATGGAGGAAAGTCAGCTTTCGCTATTGTTGAAATGTAGTTATTGTTGCCCGCATCCACAATCGAATCTCCAAAAACAAACAGAGCAGACACTTCGCCTGCAATATTCTTTTCTACTCCACTGGCCCCGTTCATCCCTACCAAGATACATAGTAGAGATAAGGTGAAAATACACTGAACAGATAACATGGAGGAAAAACCAGGAGACCGCGACATCGACAAGGCTTTGCCTGCACGAAAGAGACTCGATGAGTGACAATAGAGAACAGATAACATGGAGGAAAAACCAGGAGACTGCGACATCGGCAAGGCTTTGCCCGCACGAAAGAGACTCGATGAGTGACAATAGCGAGCTGGGTCTGCGAGCTCATTAACTTGTGCCTACCAAATCAATCTGATTCGTCTCCATAACTGCGAAACGCACGTACCACCTACTCTAGTACCAGTGTTGATGAATGACCGACCACCGGTCCACGACTCTTGCGAGTTGGAAACTTGGAGTCCACTCGTTCTTCTAGAAGGCATGAACGAGAGATACATATTTTAAAAAAATACACAAATTTGTCCAATCATTTGAGTTTTGCACAGATCTGAAATGGGGCGTTAAAGGCTTCTTGTAAGTTTACAAGAACTTTTTCCACTCCAAACCTTATATATTTCTGATTAGTTTATGATTAACCAATTGTGGAATTAAAAGTGTTTAAAAGAAGTGTATGTTTATGTTTGTCTTTAGACTCTCACTGCTTATGTTCATTTGTTTAAATTGATATGTATTATATAACAATGAAATAGCCCAGCGATAAACATCATACACATGACAGCAATAAAATGCAGCAAATAAACAAACCACAAGACAACAAGCTTTATATGAAGTTCACCATGATATGTTGAACTACGTCTCCTTGAGGTCTAGTCAACTAGACTAAGCTCTTTGGGATTATGGTTGAATTCTTTTACAAGGTCCACCTTCAACTCCATTGGTTTACCACTGAACCTTAAGAATATCATCTTATCGCGCTAGTTGTCCTCACTGTGGTTGTCCTCACTCTGTAGACAGATCTAGGCTTTTCTGGACTTGACACCTTCAGTGAGTGCTTTGAGCTTCTTAAGCTTCTTGCTTCTCTGACTCTCTCGGAATTTTGTATTGTCTCTGGAATTCTTTCTTCTGTCTTCACCACACTCTGGACACCAGCGAAAGCCTGATCATTTCGATCTCTTTGTTGTTCTCTCAGCTCTCGCCTCTCGGCTCTTTGGTGCTATCGACCCTCTCGTTCTGCGCAACTATCTTGTGCTCTCGTTCTGCGCAATTGTGAGCTCCGTGAAGGGAGACTAACTTCTGTGCTACTACATTTTTCTTTGAGCTCCTACTATAAATTGTGCTCTTTGGCTTTTGTGAGGCATTCTTCGAGCTCTGCGACTTCATGTCTGTTTCTCTGTGTGTAATCATCCTTTTGTGATTATGTAGCTTCCTCTACTCTCTGTGGCTTTGTGTCTGACCCTCTCGCTCTGTAGATTTGTGGCTTTGCATTTGGCCATCTCGCTTTGTGATTCTCTGCGTATAACGCACCCCTATTACAGTAACACTCGCTTATAGTGTGGCACACGTGAATGGGAGCCGTTTTTACAATGGAAAATACACAGTCAACCTTTTTTTGACTAATTCCCGAATTAGCAATATAATGAAAATACAAAGAAAAACGCATCAAAACACATCATTTGCCTTTTAGTTGGACTTCAAATATATGCAATCGCATCTATAAACCCATAGGGTCTACGTTTCTATCGCAAATCGTAATTGCATAGGCATATGGCCAAAAAAACCCAATACATAGGAAATGCAGAGAAATCCCATAAATCCGGATTTCAAAAGTTATGAAAGTGCGCTTAAACTCTATCGGGTCTGCCTTTTATCGGCATATCGCAATCGCATGTTGCATAGGTGCATTGGCCCTTTGTATCGGGGATTCGTCGATCTCCCAATCTCCGATCACTCCGATCAAAGCCTCATCGACTATCGGCTATTGACGCATCGACCCATCGACGCATTGAGTCCATGGTCCTTAAACTTCCCCGATCGTCGATCAGCGATCATATCCTGATCGTTGATCTGCGCACCCGATCCAACAGTCTATATGTAATTGCTCATTGCAAAACCTTTATGCCTTTGGCTAAGTCCTTCCCTTTGGATGTATTGCGATGCGATATGAAATGTCCCCTTCATAATATATATATGGATATCAATGCTCCATATATAAATATATATATAATATATATATATATATATATATATATATATATAATATTCGATGTGATGAACTCTAAGGGGTTTTATGTTTAAAAACACATTTTCCCTTAAGTCCCATTTATAAGAAATTGCCTCATTTTCAAGGGATAATGGGCAATTTATTTTTACAATAACTTCTTCATCTGAAGTCCATTTTAGTCTGTTCAAATTGCATTAGATTTAGAATGAATAGATGTCTGCAATGCGACTATTTCTAAAAGCATCCTTTGACTTTAATTTTTCCTCTGTAAGGAAAATTCATAGACTTAAAAGTCGATGTTAAATCCATTTTGGATCACACCTTCCCATTAAAAAAACTTTTGGTCTCCAAAAGACTGATATAGTGACCTGAACAGTAAATGAGAGTAACAACACCCTCTTCTTTTAGCCTTCATACACTTGCCTTGCATAGTGCCTCTAAACCAAAGCCTTTGACCACTTTCCTTCCTCGATGTGCTGGTCCTCCTAGGAAGAATTGTTTTCCTCCTTGACTTCATACAAAACTCCTGCTTAGAAGGTCACATAAGGTAGTTTGAACTTCTTTTCCTTGATCATCGATCCAAGGTGGCTCAAACCAATGTGAAGTTACATCTGCTCAACAAAATTTTCATTTGTACCTATTTGACATACTCTCAACAACAACTGTTAATAACAATAGGTTTACAAACAACAACTCGATGTCCTAAACTTCCTGCTTCAACAAAAGAAACAGATTTCATATCTTGTGAACACCTCCATGTATTTACATCTGCATAACTAGATAACAAGCCAACAAAACATGTCTTTAAAACAATTGACCCTTCAAGTCAAGCATGTAGAAAAAATCTCAAGGATTCTTTTCAAAAGATGAAACACTTCATCATTATCTCCATCTTGAGGACCAAATTAATTTTTCTCAAGTCAATATTGCATTACATGCATGTTTACAACAAAGCAATCAACCCTTCAAATTAATTACACATGCATGTTCAAATACAAGGAAATCATAAACATCCCTGTGTTTATGCATATCATGTTTATGCATGCATTTCATCCTTCAACTTTCGCTTAAGCACACTGTACTTTCGAAACTGAAATGAACATAATGTTGCAGCAATAAAGTGAGTCTCCTACTCAACTTTTCCATTCACCTTCTTGGTAAAACCCTACAACTTTCATTCCATTAACAAAGAAATGCAAATAGATGCATCAAATCAAAAGACATGCAATTTTTAATTGGATAAGAACTCTAACCATTTCTTACTAATCCATTTCAAAGGTAGGACCTTTGTCTGCACATCAGCATCAACATGTAAATCATCCTGAAATACATCATTCATGGAATCTTTCTTTCAATTCCCGCCATTCTCTCTTTCCTCCTTCTTCAAGTTCCGTGGAAGCATTATTGGATTTAGAGTTCAACACTTTTCAACAATGTGTCGTTGCTTATGGCAATAAGCGCAACACATGTGCATCTTCTTGACAGCATGATTTGCCTTGTCCAATGGCCCTTTGGCTTTTTGCTTCCTTTCCTTCAAAAGTTTCATGTATGTGGCCATTCTCTTCCAACATCTAGAAACATTATGGTTATTCAAACCATAAAAGAAACATGCAATTATTTTCCCATACTTATATGGAAATTTACCATGGTTAACATAATCAAAAGGAATATAATTAGAACCAAATTTATACCTTTCTTTTTCACCTTTATTAACCTCATGAGGAGGTAAATTGAATGAATAAGTAGCTCCCTTTGGAACACCATCAACCTCTTCATTGGTTTCAGAGTTTCCACAACTCTTTGGTTCAAGTGTATGCTGATATACACCTTCTTTTTGTGAAGTATGCTTCACACTATTGCATTCCCCGAGAATACAATCTTCACACTCTTGAGGTAGAAGACCTGAAATGAAACTCCTTCTTGGAACTGTTTCAATTGTCTTCATGGCAACTTTGGAAATTTCTCCATAAGGCTGTCCATAGCCAAGACCCAAATACTTAGGCCTTTCCTCAACCATTATTGTCTCAACCATACCCTGTGCATGTTTGCCCAAGCCTTTTCCTTCATAGCCCATCTTGGACATTAACTTGGAACCTATGCCTCTGGTATGTTTTTCAAAAGAACCAACATAATCATTCTTAGAGGAAATTGAAGACAAACAGGAATTGTTTACCTCTTCTTCAAGTTGATACTTGACTAAGGCTTCCTTTGCAACAAAGAGCTGTGTCTCCAACTCATGTAGCCTTTTTAGGTTCATATTTGCAATATGAAGTTGCCTCTCCATTTCCTGCAATTTGTCAAAAAGCAATTGCTTCTCTTCCTTCATGGAATTCAACTGCTCTCTAAGTATGATGCTCTTCCTTCCATCCTCGTACATTTCTCTCACCATATCCATCATGATGAACAAGTCTTGCTTCATCTCTCCATCAAAGAATCTTGTGAAGAAAGAAGAATTTGAGGACTCACTTTTAAAAGTAGTTATTATCAAAATGAACAAAAGAACTTCAAACAAGATTAACAAAGAGCTTACTTAAGCAAACTTTTGCAACAAACCTCTTGTGCTTCAAGGATTGCCTTGAGGTCCTTTGGGATAAGAAGAATGCCTTCAGCCCTTCTTCCTTCTTGTCCTCTCTTGGACTTAGCTAATAGTACCTTTCCCTAAATCTTTGCAAACTCAAACAATAGTCAATTTAAAAACAATCAAATAGCTAAATTCTTTCTACTGTTTCAACACCTTTCAAGTCAAACAAGCATATAGATTGCTCTGTCAATCAAACATCCTGATCTGATATCATCTGCATCATGATATAACCTGCTCTGGTATAACTTAACGCTGATATCACCTTCTTTGAAGGTGGGGTTAATCAACCTTTGGCTCTGATACCACCTGATCTGAAATGGGGCACTAAAAGGCTTATTGTCAGGTTATAAGAAACTCTCCCACTCCAAAGCTTATATATTTCCAAGATCTAGCTTATGATTAACCAATTGTGGAATTAAAAGTGCTTGAAAGATGTGTATGCTTATGTTTGTCTTTAGACTGTTTGAGTGTTTATGTTCATTTGCTTAAACTGATATGCATCATCTAACAGTGAAACAATGCAACCATAAACATCATACACGTGACAGCAATAAGATGCATCAAATAAACAAACCACAAGACATCAAGCTTAATATGGAGTTCACTCTGATATCTTGGGCTACGTCTCTTTGAGCTCCAGTCAACTTGACTAGGCTCTTTGAGATTATGGTTGAATTCTTCTACAAGCTCCACGCTCAACTCCATTGGTTTACAACTGAACCCATGGGTTTAGAATACTATCTTATCCCACTGGCTCTCCTCACTCTGCAGATAGATCTAGGCTTCTTTGGACTTGACTCCTTCAGTTAGTGCTCTGAGCTTCTTGAGCTTCTGACTTCTCTGATTCCCTCAGAATTATGTATTGTCTCTAGAACTCCTTCTTCTATCTTCAGCACTTTGGACACCAGCAACAGCTTGATCATTTCGATCTCTTTGTTGTTCTCTCGACTCTGGCTTTGGCTCTGGATCTCGGATCTCGCTCTCGCTTTGGCTCTCGGCCCTCAACTCTTTGCTACTATTGACCCTTTGGTTCTACGCAGCTATCTTGTGCTCTAGTTCTATGCAGCTGTGAGCTCCCTGAAGGGAGACTAACTTCTCTGCTGCTACATTTTCTTTGAGCTCCCACTATCAATCGTGCTCTCTGGTTTTTGTGAGGCATTGTTCCGGCTCTACAACTTCCTATCTATTTCTCTTTGTGTAATCATCCCTTTGCGGCTCTGCAGCTTCCTCTGCTCCATGTGGCTCTGCGTTTGGCCCTCTGGCTCTACAGCTTTGTGGCTCTGCGTCTGGCCATCTCGCTCTGTGGCTATCTATGTATAACACACGCCTATTATAGTGACGCCTGCTTATAGCATGGCACAGGGGAATGGGAGCCATTTTTACAATGGAAAATACACAGTCGGCCTTTTATTTGGACTAATTCCCGAATTAACAATATAACGGAAATACAAAGGAAAATTCATCAAAACACATCATTTTCCTTTTAGCCAGACTTCAAATATATGCAACCACATCTATAAACCCATCGGGTCCGTCTTTCTATCACAAATCGCAATCGCATAGGCATATGGCCGAAAAAACCGAATACACGAGAAATACACAGAAATCCCATAAATACGGATTTCAAAAATTATGAAATCACGCTTATAAACTCTATCGGGTCCGCCTTTTATTGGCATATCGAAATTGCATGTCGCATAGGTGCATTGGCCTTTTGTAACGGGGGTTCGTCGATCTCCAATCACTTTGATCGATGCCTCTCGGTTATCGGCTATTGGTTATCGACGCATCGACTATTGGCGCATCGCTGCTCCCATAGTCCATGGTCCTTAAGCTTCCCCAATCGCAGATCATCGATCATATCCTGATCGTTGATCTGTGGACTCGATCCAACGGTCCACGTGCAATTATTAATCGCTCATCACAAAACCTTTATTCCTTTTGCTAAGTACCTCCCTTTGGATGTATTGTGATGTGATATGAAATGTCCCCTACACACACACACACACACACACACATATATATATGTATATATATATATATATTTGCGATGCGATAAACTCTAAGGGATTTTATGTTTAAAAACACATTTTCCCTTAAGTCCTATTTATAAGAAATTGCCTCATTTTCAAAGGACAATGGGCAATTTCGTTTTACAATAACTTCTTCATCCGAAGTCCATTTTAGCCCATTCAAATTGCGTTAGATTCAGAATGAAGAGATCTCTGCAATGAGACTATTTCCAAGAGCATCATTTGAATTTCATTTTTCCTATGTGAGGAAAATTCATAGACTTAGAAGTCTATGTTAGATCCATTTTGGATCATGCACATCATAGGAAGGGGAAGCAGTATATGCACACAAATTGACTCTACAAACCCCCATAGGAATTCCGTGAAGGAAAATTTCTTTACCATATAGGGATGACCAATGTTTTGATGTGATGATTTCATAATTTTTTTTCAATCCTTATGTAATTTCTTTCTTGCACATAAAGGGAGTTGATAGGTATCAATATGGGTTGTTTAAAAAAAAAATAGCATAATCATATTAATAAAATTGTTTTAAAATCAATATGTTTTAAAATGGTTTTAAAATAGCATGTATTAATTTAAGGAAATAAATAATTGTTCAAAAGGCTAAATGTTATTTTTGTGCACATTATTAGTGGGGTAATTTTAAGAACTCTAGTTTTTTTTAATAACAATGATGAGTCAATATGCATTAGTCTAGTTTTTTTTTTTAATAACAATAATGAGTCAATGTGCATTCCCACTAATTGTTTGACAACTAAATTATGATAATTACCCAATTTATAAATATATATATATATATATATATATATATATATATATATAATATGTATTTTTTTTAAATGTTTATGAATTTCTTTATTGCAATAATAATCCCAGTTGATATGTATTGGTATATATCGTTTTTAAAATAAAAATAAATTGGTACAATCATATTAATTAAAAAAAATGTAAATATGTATTTTTTCAATGTTTATGTAACTTTTTACTAGTTTTGCCCACGTGTATATATTAACTATAGTTATTTATGTGGTTGTGTTACTTGATGACCTATGTATGTGGGAAGGATTAGTAAACTATAATTAGATATAGTTGACTATGGCTAAGTATGTTCAAGTTATTGTTGACGGCTTATTGCAGTCAACATATAGTTGACTGTGGATCATTTCACAAATATGGTTGACCATGGTTGTCCATTGTTCACTATGGTTGAGCATGTTCACTATGCTTCACCATTTTGACCATGGTGAACATGGTTTGATTATTTTGACCATGGTTGACCACAAATTTCTTTTATAGATTATGTGTGTCCATGTTAACTATAGATGACCATGGTTGACTATGTTTGACTATTTTAACTTTCTTTTAATTATTTTTGAGATATATTTAAGCAAACCCTTCCAAAAATAAAGGTTAACATTTTTTTTAGAAAAACCTTGTCCATTATTATATGGACTTCATTTTTGAAAAATTAAAAACCATCACTGACTTCGGATCATCCATTGCTAAAAAAATTATATCATATTGTTATTCATTTATTATTTTTTATACTTTTGGAAAAAAATCGCAATGGTTTACACTTTTAACCTATTTAAATTATTCGTTATATATTGCTTACATTGTTGTTAATTACTAGATCTACACATGGTATTTTTTAATAATCAATTTAGTAAATAATATTGTATGAATAGTATAGCAAATTGTCTTTCATTTAATTGTCTATGTGAAAGATTTGTTTTATATAAGTGCTTTCAAAATATTATTTAGATTTGATAAACCATATTTCCTTTTAAATAATCACTATTCGTAATTCATACTGTGATAAAACCACATTTTTGAAATAGAATAATACTAAAGTAGATTAGTTATTTTGATTTTTTTTGAGGAGAAAAAAAGCATAATATATTATATTGAGGAAATATATAACAGATGTTGTGATGCACATATCAATTAGCATGTGACATATTGTGTCATATTGGCATATAGACACGTATATATCTAGATATACAAAAAAGTATGACATTCAGATGAAAGATAATTCTGTGGAAAAGATATTCAAATGAGCATATGGCAAGAATGTGAAACCATCATATGGATCCGTAAGTCATGTGCCAAAGGGACATGATGCTGTCAATAATGTAGACTGATGGCATATGAAGTCCTCTGAAAATAATGTCATTCCGCCATTTCCATACCATCCATAAATATAACAGTATGAGGAAGCGTGTGTTTCCATTCTGTCTACTCCACCATATGATAGCTGCACTAATGGAATCAAAATCTGTCAGTATAAAATCAAAATTGTGAGCCAGGACATACCAGATCCGAAGGGTGGCTGAACATTTGATGAACATATGCAGATTGGTCTCTTCATCATTTCCACATAATGTGCATCTGCTGGGCCCATGCCAAGTGCGTTTCCTGGATACCATTAGTATAAGATTTCCTTTAAAGTTTTGAAAAAAAATCATAAGTATGTTTGCATTTGGTTGAAGGTAAGTAATGGATAGCAAAACATTAACTATGTTTGCATTTGGTTGAACGTAAGTAATGGATGGAAAAAAGAACCATCATCCAATTTTAGAGGCTAATTAGAAAAGGGGTAAAAGACAACAAATGCACCTAGAAATATACCATCAAGCAATAGAGACCCTAAAATAGTTGGCAAAGGCTTTTCATAGCCTATCCACTTGGGGAAAACCAATTGAGAATACCAAGAGATAAAAATGTAACATAACAAAGTATGAGATATTTGTAGTTTATTTGTTTTGGAATAAGATTTCTAATTTAATTATCAATATTTGCATGGTAAGGATTTAACTTTATGGTAAGGATTTAACTTCCACATAATATTTTAGAATATTTTTAGTAATATACACAAATCAAAGGTTGAGATTTATTTTTAAAATAGTTATTCTCTTTTATTTAAATTGATTAATTAAAACAATGTCATATAAACAAGTATCATATGAAATGATTTATGGTTTTTTTTACAATATGATATTGATAAGTCATGGTATTGTAATAAAGCTCATTTGCAAAATAAAAATCTCCATAATAATGAGGGGTGAATCCTTATAGTTGAATATCTCGTACATGTTTTTCTATAATCAATAAATAATAATAATAAAGAATAAAAATAAATTATAATTTAATTATTATAAAAATAGAGCTATAATTTAATTAAATTTATAAATTATAATCTTATAATATGAAATTAATCT
>APFE030032248.1:109980-135763 GCA_000404065.3 Pinus taeda
CAGAATCTAGAATACATTGTCTGCTTTCACGGTTTTCAAAATCTACTATAAAGAAGCCCCTAGCATAGGGGTAGATATTAATTACATCAGCAATTAGAGGCTTCCATACCTCCGTGATCCAACTGTGGAGAGCTGTGAGCCGCAGCCAAAAACCATTGAATCGGCATATTAGGGCACTTTCAGAGAACTTCAAAGCCTCATCGAGTGAAGCCTGGACCGCCTGGACAGTGGGCGCTGGGGCTTCACTGACTATATGGACAGGAGCTTGCCCCCCAGAGGCGGACGGAGAGCCAGCAGCTATTTTCGCAAAGCTGGGAGCCATCTAGAAAATGTTCTCCTTAGTAAGCGATTAGGGTTTGCCGTCTTAGTTCTGGATCTCGGAGGTTTTGGCGCCACAGATCTAGAAAGCCGCAGCAAAGCCGTAGATCCGGACGACCATAAGCCCTAGAGCATATAAAGAGCTGCAGCGCGGCAGATCTGGGCTTCGATACACTACCAGAAAAGAAAGATCTGGAGAGCTGACGAGCCGCAGAGCCTGGACGACACCGCAGAGGGGGCGCAGACGAGCCGCAGAGCGAGAGAGCCTCGTAGCCGCAGTAGAGCCGCAGAGACTTATAATGGATTCCCCGTAGCCTCGTAGCCGTAGCCTCGTAGCCTCGAGCTGCAGACGAGCCGCAGAGAGCCCTTATATCACCGAAACTGTTCATATAACACCGAGATCTGAGACTATTTATATATCCGCGAAAACAACGATCTGTTCATATAACACCTGGATCTGTTCATATAACACCGAGATCTGAGACTGTTTATATATCCCCGAAAACAGCGATCTGTTCATATAACACCGGGATCTGTTCATATAACACCGAGATCTATATAACCGGAGCCGGGATTATGTAGAGCGAATATAGTATCAAACCACCTCGGAGCAAATTAATTGTAGAGCCACAGGAGAGCGGAGCGAATCTACCACAGAGCGAGTATTGTATAAAGTGATAGAAGATTCCGTAACCCCGGGGATCTGTTCATATAACACCGAGATCTATATAACCGGAGCCGGGATCATGTAGAGCGAATATAGTATCAAACCACCTCGGAGCGAATTAATTGTAGAGCCACAGGAGAGCGGAGCGAATCTACGAGCCGCAGAGAGCTGCAGAGAGGCCGCCAATACAGAAATGTGATAATCGAACTCCGGAAAAAACACAGGGTAACCCAAGCGCCTGATAATGAATTAAGGTAACACTCTTAAAACTAGAATTAAACAAGATCCTTTCAACACCGCAGATCGGAAGAGTGATATGGAATTTTCACCGCAGATGGTGAAGAGTGATATCGCAGATCGGAAGAGTACCGAGGATATCGCAGATCGGAAGAGTGCCGAGGGCCGAGGGCCGCAGATCCTTTCAACCCCGCTAATATAAAATTTCTAATATAAAATTTATTATTTTTCTAATATAAAATTTAAACTTTGATTTCACTATAATCCATATCCTTATTAAATAAAATTTCAGAATAATCACATAGTTGTTTTAGAGTCTTTTTGAAGCATCTATTGTGGTTCATCCTCATGATATGGATGAAAAAAGAGATGTGAAATTAGGTATAAATAGTAGAGATGCCTCATGTGCAAGAAATAACGATTAGAAATTTAGTTGAGTAAATTCAATCATTTTAGATATAATAAAAACTTTAAAGGTTAGGTCAAAATAATATTAAAAAGGTAAATTAGTTGGGAAAGATATTAAACACTAATAAAAAATAATTATTAATATTAAACATAGATAACTGTCGAAAGAAATAATAAATAAATAAATAAAAATAGTAAATAAATAAATGAATAAGTAAAATAATTAAAATATAAAAAAATAATAAAAAAGTAAGTAAAACAATTTAAATATAAATAAATAATAATGTTAGTAATATTCAATGAATAAAATTATATATATTTGAAAAATAAAATGAAAATAAAAACAAACACAATAAGGAGTGAAATAGATTAAAAAACATAGAAGTCAAGAAGAAAGGGTAGGAACCCAATTCCTACTTAATGTCCAGTCAATGCTTTTCAATTTCAATGGCCTCACTTAACATCCTATGATGAAAGTGATCAATCCTAGACATGATGCATAGTTTTCTCATGCTCAACAATAGCTCATGAACGTGAACGCCTACAACATGTTACTGAATATGAAGATTAATGGAGCAATCCGTTTCCCCAATTAATGTAGGGAATCCCACAAGAGCAAAAGATTGAATACACATCTCTTTAAGGTTAACTCACAGATTAAAAAAGCTTATGATAATATTAAAGGGAGCAAAGAATTTATGTTTTTTTAAAAGATGTGAGCAATCTTGCCATGATTCCCTAGATAAAAAGAAATTTAACCATGTGAACCTCCTATGACATAGAATAAATAACGAAGTTCACTTATCTTACAAATATAAAAGAGAAAGAATTAAAAAAAGGGTTATGAGTGCGTTCTTCAATTTATTATTGCATAGAGATATGAAAAAAATGATTGTGAGTGGCTTCCTCAATTTATCACTCCATAAATATATGGAAACACTCTTGAGTGCCTTCCAATGTGAGTCCCCAAAGCTTGTATCATGTACAATCTTTTTCCCTCTTCAAAATTTAACAATTTCGCATGGGTATTTTGTACGACATTGTGATGCAACATTGAAACTTACAATATGAATTTCATTTAAGATAAATGCCTCTAAAATTAAACATAAGGGCGAGTAGGGTGCCTTGTTGGGCATCATCAAAGTAAAACCCCTATAGGAGATGTTTTCCCATACCCTATATCATTGAGATCATCATTTTATTATTACAATTTTTAAAATATTGTCAAAACAATAAAGAGTGAAAATTCAAATTTGATAATTATATTGATAAGCATTTTTCTATTAAAAATTAGCATATTAATTTTTTTTAATTTAAACTTTTATCTTATGGTCATAAATGAAAGATACTACATATTCTCATAGTCTTTTCTATATAGTCTTTTCTATATCCATAAATAGAGTTTCAAATTTTAACTAACTTGCATTTTTAAATGTGTCTATTTTTTCGTATTCACTTAATACAATTATGAAATTATCAAATAAAAAATAAGACTATGTAAATACTTAGATTTATAAAACTAATAATTATACTAAAACCATTCATATATATATACATAAGAGACATACATCAACCATATAATATAGATATGCTAAGTAAATACATCAATAATGCTTTGCATAAAACCTGTACTAAAATAACAAAAACAAAAACTAATAAATAATGAAAACAAAAACCTCATAACTAAATAAATTAATAATACTTTGCATAAAACCTGATACCTTATATTTCATTTTATTGTAAGCAATAAGACAAGCACATTAATAAATGTGGTTGATACACAATGTAGGCATATAGGTAAATCTCTCACCAACAAATATAAACTCAAACCCTAAAAATGTCATGAAACCAAAATCTAAATTGTATTCATGAGATGATTTAGACTAACTAGTTGTCTCAGTCTATGTTGAGGAGGCAAGTAAAGCAGTGTTAATGTACACTAATAGACATAAAGGCTAGTGTCAAGCAACTATTAGGAGATAGAAATCCAAGGCTCGAGCAATCCTCTCCAACACATATAACTCCTAGTACCGAAATAAAAAAAGTCTCAAACTAAAAAATAAAATAAAAAGATGAAATTACAAATTTTTGAGTTAAATTGTTTCATAAGTGAATAAATACAAATAAAAAAGATCAAATCGGAAATTATTGGGGTCAATTTGTTTTGTAGCTAAATAAAGAGGATGAAACAAAATATACATTTGAATTTCAAATCTATTGAATTCTTACTCTTGGGGGGCTCACTACCTTGGCTTGTTGTAGCTAACGTTATTTCTTGGGAATGAAAACTATCATTCAAATTCAAAGATGCGCAAGTACAAAATAACAAGGAAAGACAAGAAAAAGATCGTCGAGAGAAATAAAATGATATTGTTCAATGCCATTAATTTTTTCTTCTTACGCAGAAGCTAATCCAAATATATGAGATATGTAGTGGATAAAAAGGTCAAATTTAAAACATTAAGCATTATGCTCATCCCACAAAATTCAGATCGATCGCGGTCACATTGAAAAAATATCAAATGCTACAATTCCAATAAGGTTAATGGTTGCTTAACATGTAGATAAATAAATCATATTTAAATTTAATAGGTTATTCTTGGGTTTGAAACTGAAAACCTGTTCAAATACTTTTCATATCATCGGTTGGATGATGTATTAGATGGAGAATATTCTCTTGAAATCAAATCTTGTCCACTCATTTATTTAAAAATCAAAATTCGTTATGCCCAATTCCAATATAGACCATGCCTACAGTGTAAAAACTCTTTTTCTGAAACGACTGAAATATATAATTTTTATAGTTATATTATATGCTCTATTGGTAGACTTGAGAATTCATCCCACTATCTAAAGAAGAATCAACTCGTGATAGGTGGAACAAGCGACCACTAAAGAAGACCGAAGTATATGAAGCTGTTTATAAACTATCTATTTAATGTTTGGTTTTGTTATTTGCTTATAGGAACAAGATCAATAGTTTATATGCAACATAGCCCTCACCCCTACCACTATAGCTATTCAACTGATTAAAGGTTGTGCAGAGTGTAGAGAAAACTTTGTATAATGAAAGAAAAATTATTTTTGCATAGTGAAGGCTTTCCATACTAAGCTCTATGTACAAGCTTCAACGATAATTCAATTGACATGAAATGTTCTATGAAATTTTCAAGGAGGGGTATGCTTTTGGAAATTGCGATAGTATTAGAGATATCGTTTATAGTAGTAGTGCAGAAACGTTGATTGTGTAGAGAAATGTGTTTTCTCCGCACTTCTGCACATCCATTCACTCACGCTGTGCAATTAAGTTTTTAATAATTTGAATACATAGTTTAAAGTTGGATTCACTTAAGTTGTACAATTATGTTTTTATATAGTTTTATTTATGTTTTCAAAGTTAAAAAAAGATCATAAAGGAACCATTTCTCACGTCAAGAAAATGCATATAAAAGATAAGTTAAGATGGACGGCCCTGTAAAGTTCATTACTAATTTTTGGTGGGTAGAGATGATAACCATTATGCAGAGACTTTCATTTTGTGAAGGCCCTTGATTGTTATTGTTCTCACTTCGAACATCTACATAATAAAAACCTCTTATTTATTAAATGGATGAATTAACCTAAGTTAGAGTTCAAGGCATTCATCGTAGGCACTTGTGCATATCAAGTATTACGGATGAGAAGAACTTTGCTTGTGCATGTATCCCTGACGCCCTCCACCTCATTCACCCATGGTGTCCGTCATGAGGTCGTATCACCCGGTGCTTCAACTCGCTTGAGTGTCTTGAACTTGTGCAAGCAATCCACCTATGGGTTCTTGGGCACCTCAACTTCATGTGGGCACACTCAGGGTGATTGACTTTGTGTCATGCAATCTATGCGATGCCCATGGTTCGACTTTGTCCAACCAATAAGCCCAACACCTGACACATGGGTGCAACATGTCATGCCCATGATCCACACCCATAGAATCACATGACTTGGGCGTGCATGATATATAAGTCACTAACGATCATCATGGACACACGTATTGACATGGGGCCAACTCTTATCTTATTTTTAGGTAAGTTTTGTCTTCTTATCTTTTGAAGTTCTTGTGTCGTCTTTCTAAAGATAGGAAAATGACTAGTTTTTCTTTGACTTAGTGTTAACTCTCTTCACTTGACATGCATATCACACAAAAGCAAGAAAGTGCATCCTTTTCTCCTAGTGAAAGTGCACTTTCCAAAATTAGTGAGTACATGTGTGCTGTAAGAAGAAATTGCACCATATTACGCCTAAGCACACTTATATTTCTCAGTGAAGCGCACTTCCTTCTCACAATTGAGCGCACTCCTTTCTCATAGTGAGTGCACATTACTTTTTAACAAGAAGTGTGCACTCCTTGTTCTCAGTAGTTGTGCACTCCTTGTCTTCAGCTAGTGCACACACCTTGTCTTCAGCCAGTTCACCCCCTTGGTGTTCACGCATGTGCACTTCCTTAAATGCACACAAGGCACAATCCTAGAAAATAGGGCCACGCTCACACTTAACTAACTTAGCATTTGAACGACAAGTGGTGAGCATGCAACAAAACCCTTATATTTCTTTGCATGTAGATTTTATTTATAAGTAGCCTAGTTCATTATTCATTCTCACAATCATTGTTCACTCTATGATGAGAACATTTTCTCATTGCAAGGAAATCTTCTTAACTCTTGGTCACAAGTGCACCGATTCTTGGCAAGTTTTGAAAAGTGTAGCATTTGTTTGATTTTGGCGTTTTTAGTAGCACTTTTGTTTTCCTAAGTAGTGTTTCAATTTTCTTTTGCATATTAAGTGTTATTTTTATCAATTCTTGCTCCTCTAAGTGTAATCTTGCTATTGCAAGTGGTGTTTTTATTGACTCTTTGCATTCCATGACCTCCTGCCTTCTAGTCATGATTGTGAAATGATATATAAACACTTAAAGTTTTTATCTCTCACTTTTACTATGTTCTCGACTTGTTGCTTACCTTCACTTAGTATTTTGAGCTTCTCTCGAAGCATATTGCCCTTCTAGGCAACGGGTATCCATAGTGATTTTAAATTGCACCCAACTGAGAAAGGCTCCTTTCCATCATTGTCTTAGTAATTTGAGGTATCTATCGTGGAATTTTACAGCAGTTGCAAAAATTAACACTCCCTCTCAACTAGGGAGAATTCCACCTGCCAATACCTATCCATCGATCAATATGCCATTTTGGAATCTTCAAGTGTCATCATGTATCATCAAAGGTAATCTTTTTCATGTAGTCATCATGACATTTCCATATCAAGTGTATTATCATCACAAATCATCATTGTACATCTCAATCTATTCTTTTCTTATTCCTGCTTATCTCTTGATTATTCATGCTCATATGCTGAAAATTATCGGAACTAGAAGAAGAAGAATTTGTTACGATAGGGTAGATTAAGATACCACCCTTTATCCATTAGTATGCTACCTAAAATATTTGACAGTGGAATACTACCCAAAATATCATCATCAATGGTCATCGGAGAGCATATCATCAAGGGGAACATCTCAACCTGGAACCACGTCGGGGAGCACATCTCGACCCAAAATATGATGCGGGAGATATACATCTACAACCCCATATCTAGAAATAGGATATCCAAACACACAATGTAGTACATTGCAACCATGGGATCTCATTTCGGAGCTCAATCTCAACCTAAAATCACATAGGGTTATCTCAACCCATCATATTGCCTACTAATCTTCCCATTGATGACCCTGAATAGTCATGTGGTAGAACACCTGCATCATAATCAACTTGGGTTGTACACCCCAAATACACTCTCAACTTGTTGGCCAAACAAGGAGTGGTATTCCCGACAAGCTGAATTTCTTGTCGGTATGATGTCAACTGGGGTATACTCTACAAAGACCAAATAAGGGAGCAATATTCTCCAACCCTACGAAGATAGGGGAGAAACATTCTATGACCCTACGAAGATAGGGGAGCAGAATACTCCAACCCTATGGGTAACAGATAGGGGTAACACCCTATTGTACAGAGTTTCCTCAACCCTAGGAACCATCCATCTCAATTCTTCACCTTGGGATCTCAAATAGGGAGGAAGAGTTTGGCTCAGTGTTCTCGATTAGCGTTGCTCTCATCGTCAGCCTAGAAATGGGATATACCTAAAGAAATACTATGCTTGATCTCATGTGTAGTAACATTGTGTACATACTGTGAATAAGTGTGTTGAGTGTGTTTTCGGTGTGCCTCTTTAGAGTTTCCTAAGGTTTTTGTTGGTCCCTTTTATGTTTGGTTTGTAGATGTTGGCATCCCTTGAACCATATCTTGGTTATGCTAATGGTGCTAGTCATAGTATTCAAAACCTATCCTTCGCAATGTGGGCTATCTTTGCTCCAAATGGAGAGTTAGTGAGTCTACAAGGGATTTGTATTGGTCTCTCTACTAACAACATCACTGAGTATAACACAATGGTTGAGCTACTGTCTGATGCTATTTCACATGGTATCCACCATGTAGTCATCAGAATTGACTCACAACTCATGGTACTACAACTTGCTAATGTTTATTTGGTCAAAAGGCCTACCATATTGCGTATGTTTTTAAGGGTTCACCTTCTAGAAAGAAATTTTTGTTTCATACAATATGAACAGATTTCTAGAAATCTAAACACATTGATAGATGCGCTTGCTAATAATGTTTTAGATAGACATTTGCATCAAATGTAAATAAGTTTTAATACACATCCCATCTATTGAAATCATAATAGGAACACATAAACATTAATAAGATCATTCTTAAGGGAAAATGGGTTACATCTTTTATGCTAATTTTTCTATCTCTAGTTGGCTTGGATCAAGGTTTACAATAAGTAGCTATATACTCGTTCACCGTTTCTCCACCCCTTCTCCCTCCTAGGAGAGAGATGGGGGCACCTCTTCTAGATAAACATGTCATACAATATATATCCTCTATTGTTATCTTGAGTAGATGTTCCCAAAATCTGAATGTCTGTGCTTGCACATCCCATGCATGAACAAGATATGATAGCAATTTTGTATGCTCCCTCATACCAAGAAGCCAGAAGAATTTTAACAATGCACAGTTTTTCAGTGCCTGGATTGTAACAGGATCATTAGCTGCATTTAAATCCTATCCTTCATGTTCTCTTTCTCTCTAGATAAGGGCCATTTTGTGCTAATGAATACCTGAAACATCAAGAAGAGACTCATTAGGATCCTTTCCATGCAAGAAAACTCAAAATTTTTGAAGGGAGACTGGAAAACATATTTTGGATTTGCACCCAATGCACCCCCAAGAGGAGAGACAGTGCATTGCAAGCCCTCCCTTGCAGTGTATCGTTACTTAGGTGCAATGCATCTTTTGACCATTTGGGTTTTCGTTGGTCCTATGGAATTTTTTTAAAACCCTAGGGCCCTAAAAGATGCTTAAAACTTGCATGAAAACACAAAATGGGACCATGAATTAAAATAAAAAGGTATTATGTCTTACCTAGAAGTGATGGTGCTTGAAATGATCCACCAAATTGAGCGTAATCAGTTGCAGAAGATCGAGGGAAAAAACTACTTAGAACTCTCACTATTGAAGGAAAACGTGAAATGGTAATATGAATAATCCTTTTGAATATTTATGGTTTTTTCCTCCATTATTTTATTCACATTTAATTTTTTTACCTAGTAACAACCCATTTTTACCATGAAATAGGTATTTTTAATCCTTTTTGTGATGTTATGAGTAGGTCGACACCTGTTTGACGAATTTTGTCATGTTTTGAACATATTATTTTGACCGAGGAGAAAAATTTTATCACTTTTTCGGGCTCCGTAAACCTAAGAAAAAAGAACTCCCCTAGAGTCCTCCTTCAACTCTTTTTAGACTCCCAAAATGTGAAAATATTTCTAAGCACTTGTCTTTTCGACCTCATTAAAGTAAATGAAAAGACATCTACTCAGTATAAGTTTAACCCTTTTCTGGACTGAGATAGACTAACTACGAAAAAGGAATACCTTAGTCGAACATGGATAATAGGTTCTCTTGGGTATTATTTTTTGCCTTTTCAGACCCAAAGGACTATCTACGAAAAGGAACATTCGTAGCTTTATTTTCCGCCTCTTTTTCAAACTCTCTAAACATGAAAAAGATGTTGAGTTATACCTTCATTGGACTCATAAAAACATCAATGACGATTGACTCATGATTCGTTATGGGATTGAACCACTCCTTCTTTGGGTTTGTTAAATATTATCAAAGGGGTTCATCTAAACGATGAACTTACAGATCAAGCCTATGTTATCCTCATCAAGCTTGTTAAAAAATAAAGAGGTACTGGCCAATATGGTTGGGGAAATTAGGAAAACAGGGTACATTTGTTAATGGAAGCAAGTCGCTCTTGAATACAAAACTCTTCCACTTCATCTCTGTGGCTGTTGGGTTCGAAAATATGCTTTTCCTTTTTTTATCATATCATTTTCAAAAGCCTCCACTTTTGGGTTTTGGTCAATGCTTCCAACTCCATTCAGTGTCTTCATTGTGTTCAAGAGAATTCATTTAGTCAATAACTTCTACAATTCTCTTAAGAATTCATTCCATGTCTACCTTTCCTGATCCAATTCCATATCAACATCATTTTGATAATTTTGTCTCAAATCATCATACCCGTTTCGTTTCGTTGATGGGGGATACATCAAGACCCTCCTGCGACTGGTCACTGCCTATCGACATCAACTAATTATCTAGGATGTTGACTTGGAAACACCTGTTAATGCCTTGGTACTTGCATACACCAATGGAAAGTTCCTCATTCTCGATGACAGGTTTTCATCCTTTGACCAAAATATTTTGTGTGGTGTTCAACATCAACTCATTTATTCACACCATATAAATTGTACTAGAGTACCTTGAGAGCCATTAACATCATCAATGGTTTCTGTTGTGTCTGTTAATGAATTACATCATTGGCCGGTAATCAAATGGTGTCTACCATGTTTGACTCCAGCTCATTAATTCACATGGTTACACTAGTACATTGGTTGGTTGTGTGAATGAGATATATGACCCCATATCTAGTTTCATCCATCCTGGCTGTGATTTCAGGGTTAATACAAGATTAAAACGTATGATGGCTATGATTATACATGCATTCATCCAGTCATGGGTCCACCATCAGTAATCCATGGATGTGTATTTTGATCATTGTACATGTAATTTTAGCTTATGTGCTAAGTATGGGTATGCCTCCCTCAACAAAGATATCATGATGTAAATGTATCGTAATAGATGATGATTTGGCTGGTTCTTCTTGATCCCAACTTGTCACAAGGTAAAGATTTTCAGTCATCAACCATCATTTATGACTTTGTGCTTTAGGGGGAAATTTGTTATAGGAAATTTTGTCACATATGGTCAAGAGGCCCTAAACTGGATCAATCAATATCCTTTGACCCCTTTTTATCATCCTTGAACAAAGCCCTAAGCATGAATCATTCTAATTCCTGAGTTTCTTCCTGAAAACACCTTGTTTTAGTCATTTTAAGGACCAACACACCCTGGTCTCTTAATGGCTAGCATTGGTTACCAGGTTTCCCTACCTTTCACCTGCGCTGATCACCAGTAGGTTGCTCAATGTTGGGGGTGCGTTGATTCTAGAATTTAGGAAAACAAAAAAGAATCCTGAAGCTTCCTCTTCCAAAAGTTTCCAGATTTATTGTAACCATTTACCTTAGATAAAAATCTTGAATCCTATCCTACCATACCTTGGAGTTTTCATCCCTTATCCCTTGAGCTCATCCTCCCATCAAGAGTGGATCTCAAGCCCATATTGGTAAAAGGAAAAGAATTCGTGAATTACCTCCTTCACCTATATATTTAATACCATCAATAGGCAAGGGGCTGGATTTTAGAGAGTGATTCTACCCTTATGTTGTTGATGTGAGAGATATCATTCCATGCTTTAGGGTGATTAGAGGTGAACTTTGTGGCAAGGAAATGACAAGTCAACTTGGAGGAGCTCTTCTACAAGATCAACACCTATTTTTGGTGGTAACCCACTCCATTTCTATTAATGTAAAGAGTTTGTTTTTCCTATATATGATTTTCAGTTTCATATATTTCAATACCATGTTTATGTATTGAATAAAGTGATTTGTTGGGATAGGGTCCCCTGGGTAAATTTTGTAATTGATTTTTTTTAATTATGTAGATTATATGCATTTTGAGGGAGAGTAGTGCGAAGGTCATAGGAGTCAAAAGGGACTTTGTCCCTTAATTTTGTTGGAAGATAAGATGTTTTGTAACCCGTGAAGGGTTCACGAACCATGGTATTGTAATGGAAGAAACTATATAAAGAAGTCATAGCGAGTCTATTGGCTTATTGGGGCCTAACCTAGGTTAAGACTTAATTTAGCTAAACAAATCCTGGTACTACTCTTTCGGCAACAGTCCGTGGAGCGTGGACTGAGGTCTCACCCAAAGTAGTATGGGAGGATGCTAGAACCAGGTTTCCGCACCCTTGGAGATGTCTGATGAGTTCAAGTGGTTCGCGGTTTGACCTTGCACGCAAGTTGCTTTGCGTACTTTCCCGTCCTTTGGCACCCGAGATACTGCCTTCGTGCAGCCCTACTCAGGGGCTGAGCGTCGCGCTCTGCATTATTACCCAAGATCTTACTAGTATTCCAATGTTAGTTGATTATTTTAGCCTACTTGTGTGCTTTAAATTATACTTAACAAAATAAACCATTCATACAGGTGCGCGTAGTAAATAAACATTATATTTTCAAATTATATCAATCATTCATTAACTCGAAAATAGATACACAAAATGATAACAAACTTCTCTTTATTAATTCCTTCCTCGGTTACAGATTCAACTCCACCCTACACACTCAGTTGTAGGGGTCCGCGCACTCAGCTGCAGACTACTAGGCCTTTGCGCACTCAGCTGCAGAGCCTTCTCCTACTCTACGACCCAAAGACACACTTCACTTAGTTACTTAGACTCTTTTCTCCCTTTCTCTCTTTACTTCCTTTTTCTATCTACATAGAGAGTCACTCTATTTATACAATCCCATGGTCCGCAGACCATGGGTAGGTCTATCCAGTCGACATTACATTACATAACTAGGGAGGACAACCCTGTGACTCTATCATACTTTCATGCTCCGCACCCGCAATTTGCGGACCTTTACAACAAGATTGGATCAAAACTTGGGCTTTGAGCCCCAAAACATGCCTCGGGGAGATTCCATGCCCAATAGGCCCCCAACAAAAACATCGTGACTTGCCCTCGAGTCACTCTGCTAGTGTGGCGATCTTTGCGCGGAGTTCCGCCAACGTTTCTCGAACTGCATGGAGATCAGCAGCGCACTGAGTTGCTGCTTGCTAGATCCGTTGCATACGCTACAGAAATATCATTGAGGGATCTTCTTTATACATTGTTCCGAGACCTCTGTGTCTAGGGTGCTTCTTTGCATCAATGTGTTCATCCCCTCTATGTGCATGATCTTGCCTTCGATGTACGCTGTGATGGTGAAGGCCTCGTCGATCCAAGGTTGGACACACACTTTTAGGACTGCCTCCTTATGTCGTGCCGCGTCCAGCTAATCCTTCAGTGCTTTAGCCTGTTGCATCCTCGCAAGCCACAAGGTGAGGACCATTGTCTGCGCAGTTCCTCAAACACTATCATACTGTTGTTAGAGTTCTCGGACCTCTGTCTCTAAGCACTGGATGTTGGGGTCCTCCTGCAGAGTTGTGAGGACATCAAGTGATTCTTCCAACATGTTGGTGCAGTCTCGCACTGCACCTCTGATTCCCTCCAATCTCGCTGTGATAACACTAGTGCGTTGTTCTCTGACTTCCCAGGGAGTGGATGGTTGCGCCTTTAACCGCAACTTGACGATCTGAAGATTCAGCTCCAGCTGAACCTTTGTCATTTCCTCCCTGGCCTCCCGAATTCTTGTTGCTAACATGTGGATCCGCACCTCCACTAGTAGATCTGCTAGGATGGCCAGCTTTGGGATGCTTTGGCAAGTGTTTCCTATCACCTGCACCAATTGTTGATTTCGCAAAACTAATTTGTCGCGCTGCTAGTTGAGTTGTTCCTTATTTATCTTCTGCTCACTGAGGACTTGGAACACGCAGCTCTCCCTAAGGCACAGCTCTGCCGTTATCCCATCCTACAATAGATATAATGTCTCGCACGGAAGGGCAACTAGATTAACATCGAGACCTTTCATCATGCTAACCGAAAGCTTGTCGGCCTCATTTGATGTCACTAGAGCCCCTTCAGGCAACACTATTGTGTTCATCATCCACACGTTCAACATCTGTTCTGCTGTTGTGGATCCGACTGCAAGGTTGGTCGAAAGGGTACCAACCTAGGGGGGTGTGCCTGTAAGTTCTGCAACTGTGCTCTGAGAGCCCTCAAAACAGTTTGGTGCTCCTGCATGAAATCCTGGAGAGCCTCATTTGTGACATCGCGCACTGTCTCATCGACGTCATGCAGATCACCCTCGGTTAGGGTGATCGGGTTGATGGACAATTTTGAGGCCTTGACCTTCTTTCGCGATCCTTCTCGCTCTGCTGGGTGTTGGTGCTTCAACTGTGTGGACGTGGTTCGTAGGTCCATACCTCCTTCTTCTGTTTCTTCTTCCTCTATTGTTTTCCTGTTCGAAGGTGTTGCTTGGCCCTCGCTCGCCTTTGCGGCTGATTCCTGTGTTGCTACTGTTGTTGCTGCCTTTTCCTGCTTGGCTACTTTCAGTGCCACTTCTTGCGTTGCTCGCACTTCTGCTGCTACTGTTTCCTTCCTTCGTTTTTCGGCCAACTATGCGATGCGCAACTTGGCATCGTCTTTCTTCTTTTGCGCTGTTGACCTCTCCAGTTCTGCAATGTCTGGGGCACGCCATTCCGGCAGCCATGCCTCCAAGACATTGAAAATCACATCGTCAGTGGCTACAAAGGGTAGCTTTGTCCACTTCTTTGTCGAATTCTTACGCGCCCTGATATATATGTTATGCATATTTGCCTTAAATTCTGTAAAACTCTGCAGACTGTTGTAAACCGTGGGTGACAACCGTGACTTACGGTTGATCCACATTCAGATGTTCATCTCCATGAGCACCCATAAGATCTTGCTGTCGCGTATCCTTGTAGCATCCTTCGTGGCCCAGAGCGAAGCGTACTTCGTGGCCTCCTCTAAATCTCTGTCAATTATGCGGAATTAACTGTCCTCCGACAATTCCCCAACTACGAGCACTAAGAACAACAACAACCATGCATAGTGGAAGGTTTTTCCCTGCCCCTGGGCTTCGCGGAAATTCTCTAAAAATTCCGTGCAGAGGAATTCAAACCAGTTAAACTGAACCCCCTTCGCGCATTTCTTGGCCAGTGCGACCACTGCCATAGGTACCTCATCTGCGTAGCACTTGCGCATAAATTTATTAGCGAGGATTTGGGATTCTACGCGTACTGCATTTTCCTTGATGCTGGAGATGGCATAGCCCCTATTATTCTTTTCTAGCTTGTACTTCTTCTTCATGGCCTCCGTTACTACCCTTTCCTTATGATATGGACGCAGGGTCTTCTCCTTTGTATGAAAGCCAGGAGATGCGATGAATCAAGTCGGCCGTGATGGGGATGGGCTCCTCCAGCTATAAGCACCCATCATGCACTAGGCAGAACAACTGCCTGATGACAAAAATGGTTATTGGGGCGTGGTGGAAATGCGACACCCAAAGTACATTTAGTAGCCCGGCCTTCTCCACTCCACGGAACCACTTCAGTGGCTCTAATGCTCTCACCACCCCTGCGGTGTTTTTCTTCATGAGGTTTCCAGTCTCAAGGTGAGGGAACTTCTCGTGGTTAGCAAGGTCCCAATCTTCAAATTTCATGCCCGGTATGCGACCCAGGCGCGTGCCTTCAAACATGATACCATCTGGGAGGAGCGGGGTCTGGAGCGAGCTCTTGGTCTCGTCTAGGTCCTTGGGCACTTTGGCCTTCCCTTTTCGCGGGGGGACATAGGCGGGTTGTTTTGTCACAGAGTGCCTAGGTTGAGTATCCACCTCCATGCCTTCATCTTCTTCTTCTACGATGGTAAGATCCTACAAATCTTCTTCTTCTTCGTTTGTTTCTATAGTGACAAATTTCCCTGTCTCCTCCATTGATAGTTTGCTGCATGGCGGGTTCTGCGGGGACACGTGTACGGGAGCCATTGCTTGTTTATCCTTCTTGGGTCTTAGCGTGCGCAGTGATTTCAGGATCTTTGCCACAATCCCGACACCTTCTAGAACATCCCCCACAGTTAGGGCCTGCGCGGCCTCGCCGACGGTCACCTCTGCTATCCCCATACCATCCTTAGTTGTCGTCATTGTAGTTGTGAAACAATTTATTCCTCGTGAATTCAGGGGCTTAAAAAATGCTCGGCTCACAACACTCAGGGCTCTCGTCAATTGCTCAATTCGAAAATGACCAAGTGTTGTTTTATGGGCAGCCTTTTATATTTTATAGTGCTTTTTGAATTCGAATTCGATTGTTCCCCCAATTTTGGTTCATTAATGCTTTCTTGGCGGCAGATTTTCCCAAATCTTGCCCATAAATTGCATCTTAAATGCCTTCTGCCCACTCAATTTGGCCTCAAGTCGAGCATCCGATCGTGAATAGTGACTTCAATGATCACTTTCTGGCCAACCCGTGTAGCAGCACAACCCCTCGTGCGTGGCTGCGGACGTTGTGACTCTTTTCTTTTGCCCGCATCTCTAAAATCATGCAGCTCCCAGGCAAAATAGTTGATAGTCTTTCACTCCCTTCCAATTGCCTAGAGTGCTAAGGCTGTCCTTCCCTCAGCTAGTCAGGTGGCCACACCACCCGTGTGGAGTTCCATCCAATCCTCCATCATGGTTTCTAGAGAATCCCCACCTTTTATTGTTATGGTCAGCATCGCGCACTTCACCATTTGCAACGCACTACCCTGGTCACTATGCTTAGCAATATGCAGTCCAAGCCAAGGCATAAGACTGATCAATTTGTGACAATAGGCCTTGACCCTGTCATCGTGATCGCACGCCTCCTGCCTTACCTCTCTAGTCTTTTTGCCGAGAAAATCTTTCTTTATTTCGTCCTCCATATTCTTGACTTTCGCGTCCATCAAAGCACTTTTCTTCCTTAATTGTACCCTTTCCTCTTCAAGTTTGTGGAGTCTAAGGTTTCCTTGTTGAATTTCTTCCTCAAGTCCCATGCGTTCTATTTCTTGCGGCTGTGTGATCCCTTATTTCTAGGTTTCGCGAACCATCATATCTATGGGTACTACTCTGCGCGGACTAGGCTTTGCATGCTCCATAGGGATTACAACTTCTGCTTCATACTTCAGCTTCAGAAGTGCCTGCGGGGTCAGGGTTTTGCACATGGTCTTATAGCCCATAGAACAACTGGTAGGTGCAGGTTCCAGTCAGTCAATTTCGTAATGTGGACCCTGTTCAGTACTTTGAATACTTTGTCAAAATCTTCCACGTGGATAATCTTCTGCGCGCTTGGTCTTACCATGCTTCCTAGTCGTCGTTTATGCCATTGCCTTTCCCGTTCTTGATAGTTGATCGTGTTTCCAACTGTGCGGACAGCGTGTCTTCGTGCAGGTTGCGCACCATATGCCTGTACCCATCTAGACAAGTGGGCACGTGGGTTGTTTCGTCCATCATACTTGGCTTTCATCCGCATCTGAGGCTTTCGAAACCACATGCGCATCATCCTTCTGCATTCACGCTAGTCCTCAAAATTTTGCTGGTGCGTACCCCACCACCTTGTGGGCGTAGCGCGCAGTACCCATTTCAGAGCATCGAACCGCTGTTGTTTCGACACTTCTTTTTCAAATTTGTTCAGGAAATCATCCACCTCGCTCAACCCATCATACATAGGCAGATCTCTTACCCCTGTTGCCATGCAGCGCAGCGACCTTGTCATCATGTTATAGTTGAGCGTGGTTACCTCGTGTAACCGGTTCTGCCATCGCTCTATTTCCTCGTCTGAATCTAAGGTGCAGGAGCTTTCACGCTCCCACGGGAGTCTGCCTTCCACTGTTGGATTTACCCAGTCCTGCTCCCACACGGTTATCTTGTAGATATAGTCTAGATAGTCGTCGCTATCGTAGTCATGCATCGGCTCCGTGTAGCGTGATCCTTTTGCAGGGTCTAAAGGTACCACTACGTGCAATGACCTTTTCTCAAAAATCATCTTGCGCTTCTTTAGATTTATCATTCCATTCATGTTAGTGGTCCAATCTATTCCTAGTAGTGCGGGATAGGGATAGTTGTCATCAACAATCTCTATCACTTCGAAATCTGCAAGCATGCTCGCACCTTCAATATCTACTTTTATTCCCTGCAATCTTTCGATAGGTAGGATCTTTTGCTGGTTCGCGATTTGCAACTGAATAGGAGACCATTGCAGTGTAGGCTTGCCCATGCATTCCCATGTCTGCTTTGGAAGGAAATTCGTGTCCGATCCTAGATCTAAAATCACTTGATCCATTTTATATTCCCTGATCTGCACAATCAATCTCAACTATCTTCCTGTTCGCATTGTGTGCTTCTCGAGATTTCGGACTACACGTGGTTCTCCTGGCGCAGTCCCAACACATCTAGTTATGATTTCTTGCAACCCCTTCATAGCCTTGATGTCGCACAACAACTTCATGCATGTCTCCAAGAAGGTAGTGAGCATTGATGGGTCCATTTCCAGTTCTAGTTTGTCTTTACTACATGAAGTGGAGGCCTCCGCGAAGCTCTTCTTAGCTTCCATGAATGTCTCCTTAGCGCGCTCCAAATCAAATTCTGGTTCCTTTGTGGGAGCCTTGTGAACCCAGGCACTTTCTTCGGGCTACTTGCCATTGTCATCCCCCATCATAATGTCGCTTCAGAGCATGATATTTACATTCAGATCTTCCTCACGCAGTTTATACCTCATCATTTGCAGGTTCTGAGTCAGGGGAGGTTGGAGTGTTCCTTTATCGCGCAACCTCGCTATCAGCATGGGACAATCCTCCGTCTCATTATCAAATTGGGTACAATATAAGCATGATGGTCTTGTTGGATTTGTATAGTCGCGGGCATAATGCCCCTATCCTCCGCAATTGTAACATATCAGTTGTCCGCAAGCTCTTCCTGGTCCCATTCCACCTCAACCTCGTCAACACCCTTGAAATCTAGTGCGTGCCATCCCTGCATTTGATCGAGGGCCCGTGTTTCGGTCTAAAATCTGTAGGTAGGAGTCTGATCCATCATCAGTTCATAACTTCTACTGGTGCGCTCATCATGGCCTACTGACCTGTAGAAATTACACAACAACTGCTGGGAAGTCTGTGTATACTTTTGTAATACATGGTAGTTATCTGTAGCATGCCTCCCTCCTATCTGACAAATCGCGTACCATAATGCAGGCGCTGCACTCAGTCCTGCTTGTGCCTTTGGTCTCAGTGGCATTGGTCCTCCTCCCGCTAGGCAGTTCGCGAAGACTGGACAATGGTCCTTGTCATGTCCCTGGCCCTTGCACTTCACGCACCATACCTCCTCATGCACTTCTGGGCGAGCTGTCCTGTCTTGTTTCAAACTATGCATCTTAAGGCACAAGTTTTTCAACTTCACGTGGATCTGTTGGACTCCCAGGTTAGGATATTGTATCGGGGTCTCATGTAGTCTCATTGTAATCTCCAAGGCCTCGGCCTAAGTGGATAGCTTATGCTGTGACAACGCGTTCCTAAGATGCGGTGTTAGCGATGCTACAAACCATGCGTGGTGTTGCCCATCTGTCAAGGTCATGTTGGCTTCAAGAATCATACACTTTAGTCTTTGATCCAACTCCCAGGGGGTATCGCTTGGAAGCATCACAATTTCCTTAAATCCAATGATCTATTGTGTCTCTGATTTTGGATTGTTAAATTCCTTGTTTAGCACAGCTTGGATATCCGCGATCCTTGCATTCACATTATCATTGGAGTGCTTAATGTACCACGTCAGTGCGTGATCCTGCAGAGCGCTGACCAATGTTGCTTTCTTTATATTGTCATCCATGACTCCCTACACTTCCCATATAGCCTTTACCACGAACCCTAACTGGTTCAGATCTTCATTCCCTATTCCTTTGAACACCGACAATTTTATCGCGCTTGCCATTTTGAATTGTGGTGGTGGCAGACGTGGTGTGGGTGAAGACAGGGGTGAAGAAGGTGAAACTGGCGGTGGTGTGGGTGGAAGTGGTATGTGCAGAATTCGCTACTTTATCAAACTGATTGCACTTCTTGGTGAGACCTTCGTGAGCTCTTCCTTGCTTTCTCACGGAGGTGAAATCAAAGGGCTAGTTTCTAGTTTTGTGCTACCTTTGTTTCTGTAGATCCTCCCACTTCATGTAGCCACAAACATCAATTTATTCGCATAACTTGCTTTTCACACAGTAGCATTCTAATCTAAGTGTTCAAAGATTTAACGTACTTACCTCGCGGTCCTTTGAGGAAGCGTTGTTCCGCCTTTCTATAGCTGACTGAAGTATCTACAATGAACTCGGTGATAAATCCTCCTATAATTCGATCGAGCCAGTGATCCACAGTGCGCGCGATCTTATCTTTTGATGCTTCTAGTTTGCGCACCAACTCTGGAGTCCACATAATAGGTTTGTTAAGCCTACACCTTCCTTGACTATCTGCTAGCTTCACGACCCACTCGTACAACTTAGAGGGGAAGGATGCAAAGAAAATTTCATGGATTTCCATATATAAGTAGCAATGTAACCACTCTTATTTTGATAATCACGGATTCCTATTTTCCTGCACCGCGAACTCGTAAATCTTTCGGTCCAACCACTCTTCAATTCATTTCTTTGTCAGATTCTAGTGATACAACATTAGACATCTCTATGCAGATCCTCATCCCGACAACGGAACCATTTGTTGGCTTATTGGGGCTTGACCCAGGTTCAAAGTTAATTTAGCCAAACAAATCCCGGTACTACTGGCCCTTTCTGCAACAGTCCACAGAGCGCCGACTAAGGTCTCACTCGAAGTAGTATGGGAGGGTGCTAGAACCAGGTTTCCGCACCCTTGGAGATGTTTGATGAGTTCAAGTGGTCCGTGGTTTGACCCTGCGTGCAGGTTGCTTCGCGCACTTTCCCGTCCTTTGCCACCAGAGATACTGCCTTTGTGTAGTGCTACTCTGGGGCTGAGCGTCACGCTCTGTGTTATTACCCAAGATCTTATTGGTATTCCAATGTTAGTTGATTATTTTAGCCTACTTGTGTGCTTTAAATTATACTTAACAACATAAACCATTCATACAGGTGCGCGCAGTAAATAAACAATATATTTGAAAATTATATTAATCATTCATTAACTTGAAAACATATACACAAAATGATAACAAACTTCTCTTTATTAATTCCTTCCTCAGTTATAGACTTGACTCCACCTTGCGCACTTAGCTGCAGGGGTCTGTGCACTCAGCGGCAAACTACTAGGCCTCGCGCACTCATCTGCAAAGCCTTCTCCTACTCTATGACCCAAAGGCACACTTCACTTAGTTACTTAGACTCTTTTCTCCCTTTCCCTCTTTACTTCCTTTTTTCTATCTACTTAGAGCCTAGCTCTATTTATACAATCCCATGGTCCGTGGACCATGGGTAGGTCTATCTAGCCGACATTACATTACAAAACTAGAGCGGACAACCCTGTGACTCTATCATACTTTCACACTCCATGCCCACAATTCATAGAGCTTTACAACAATATTGGGTCAAAACTTGGGCTTTGAGCCCTAAAACATGCCTTGGGGGAATTCCATGCCCAACAGAGTCATAGGAAGTAAGTAGATAATTGAAGATCATTCTATGGGCAAGTAGTATGAGGCAGAAAAATATGTTTTCGATACTTAGGCGAAGGGGAAGGCTCCTGCAGCTGTGTGCACAGAGACCTTGGTAAGTCCACATGCTAATTACGCGAGCCCCTGCAGCTGTGTGCACAGGAAAGAAGAAGAGTATGCAACAAAAGGGTCATATCTAATAAAGATTGTTTTGGTGCAAATATTGTATATATGTGCCTTTATATTTACTTATGAAATTTATGGGTATTTGCTCTATTTTCTGTATTTATCTAAAGAAACACTTAATTGGTGGGTGAAAATGGTAGATATGATAGTTTACAAGATGTTATGAATGTTTTAAGTGTTTTACGTAGGGTTAGATATTATTTCTATAAGTTAATGTTATTTCTGCATTTAAAGGGTAAGGGTTTGTGAAGGTCATGATAAATCCCTAGAAGTAACAGAAACCCATCACAAAGACCTTTGGGTGCAGAAATATGGTTCTGTCATCCCCCAATACAACCTCGGGTGATACTGCAGCCTGCGCTATGTGAGTTGTTGCCGAAAGGGACAATAGTTTAGGGTTTTGTTGGTTGGCACAACTAACTCTAAACCTAGGTCAAGACCCCTCAAGCCAAAAAATGGTTCCGATGTCACGACTGGGATCTGTCTGAGGAATGTGTGATGTCGAATAAATGGTTCTGTTTCCAATAAATCCATAAGTGATGTTGCAAGTGTTTGATAAGTGTGCAATCAATTTTGTGGGACCAATACAACCACTTGGGAAGAAGACAGGGCCCAGATATATCATTACTACGACTGAATACTTAACTAGGTGGGTGGATGAACAACCTATAAAACATTGTAGCATTCCTACCATCGTGAAGTTCATTTTTTAGTATATCTTGTCTCGGTTCGACTACCCTAAGATTTTGATTAGTGATAGGGGCACACACTTGTTGAATGAGACAATTGTTGAGCTACTTGAGGAATTCCAGATGTATCATCAGAAGAGTACTACTTATCACCCTCAAGTGAATGACACAGTAGAATCATTCAACTAAATTATGGAAAGTGCTTTGACAAAGATTTGCAACGCAAAGCAAAACGACTGGGTTGTGTGCATACCAGCAGTCCTCTAAGCGTACAGGACTACCTGCAAAAAGTTGACAGGACAAACATCGTTCAAAATGGTATATGGGTAGGAGACCGTAATGCCCATGGAATACATAGTGCCAAGTTTACAAATTACAGCAGTTACAGATATGGCTGATCATGATACCATGGAGGAACGACTCGCGCAACTCGTTGAGCTAGAGGAAGATAACTTCTTGGCTTGATTTCATCAGCAGGTGCAGAAGGACAATGAAAAGGCATGGCATGATAGTCATATCAAACAACGCACCTTCAAGATCGAAGATTTAGTATTGCTATATGATAGTAAGTTCACAAATTTCCCGGGAAAATTTCAGATGCATTGGTAGGGCCATATGTTGTGAAAGAAATTATAGATGGAGGCACAGTTCAGCTCGAGAAGCTGAATGGGGAATTATTTCTGGGAAAAGTAAATGGGAGTCGATTGAAGCTATACAGGGGTGATCTTGGCCGCACAATGACTATATGATTGCTGGGTAGTCTTAGTACTCCAGGAAGCTGCAAGGAAGTACAAGACTATAAACTACACTGCCTGAAAGTCAAAAAGGAAAAGTGAAGGGACTGTGCAACAAGTTGAAGCATGCCGTCAAGGAGCGTTGTGCCAAAGGAGCTGCACTAGGTGGGTGGGCCCCATGTAACCTGGCCAAAAAATGACCGTTGCAACCACTGTAGTTGATTGGATGGAGAATTTTCATTAAAAGGAGCAGGGGGCAAACATTTATGGAGCATATCTTTGGAAAGTTTCTGCCAAATGTGCATTAATGACTAGGAATTGGAGGGAACGATTGGATTTGGATTCAAATTAGTCTATAAATATAGCATATCACTCTGCATTTGAACACTTTGCTTCCTGAGAGTTTTCCTTCAGATTTTTCGCCTTACTTTGTGGCAAGTACAGTGTTATATGTCTGAGCTGAATTGGGAGGAACTTCTTTCATGGCTGGAGTTCGCAAACTTGCTTGATTACTATCGTAAGATATTCCTTGAGAGAATGATTGCAACTCCCCTTGAGATGGGTCCAGCCCCATCTAATACAATGAAAACCCCATCTGTACATATGAGGTTGCCTACTACCATGCCTAGGTTGCCAAGGCCTAAGCCATCTACTTCTATGATGTAGAAGAAGCCTTGGAAAGTGCTGGTGTGGTAATCGCCGTGGAAAGACTTGATAGAAATATGCTAGAAGGAAAAAATGGATAAGTCCAAACAACTGACAGAGCCACTCGATCTGGATGAGGAAGAACTGCGTGGAGGAATAGAGTAGCTTGATGCAGAAGAGGTTGAATTGATAACTCGATTGTCGAAGTATATCCCACCTAGAAAATCCATGACGAAGGTGCCCAAAGATTGGGATGTTGTGAAGTTCACAGTCTCTATGCCTTTACTACCATAGAATGTGTTGTTCAAGGGTCTACTACGAAGATCAGACCTAGGGGATAATGAGAAATTTCCATAGATAGTGTCGAGTAAGTACTTCAAGAAGGTCTACTATGAAGAGTTGGGCATCACGTGCCTTGAACCAATGAACTAGGTGGTTGGAGTTAGGGGCGTGGGGCTCCTAAAAATGTTGTGGGTGCCGCACTTCAGTCACACCATTATTGACACAGTCTGCGTGCGCCAATTTCTCACACTGGTGCACGATGGGTGTCTTTGGATGGGAGAACCGATCTTGATCACCGACATGCTGATCCATCGTATAATGTTGTTGCCATCCAAAGGGTGGACCCTGTGGAGGCTTTCATAGGAAAGTCATAGGAAAATAAGTTGGCGGTCCAAATGAAGGGCGAATTTGGCATGGTCAAGAAGTCACGCAGATACTTCATTCAATCCATATCCGATGGAGTGGTGTACTTTGTTGTGCAGATCTTGGCCGATAAGATCATGAGAAAATGTCACACCAATGAACTAGCGATGCTAGTCGTTTCATTGGCTGCACAGTGCGTGAAAGGAGTCCAGTATAACTAGGATCAATATCTATGTAAAGAGTTTTTGGAGGACTGCAGGGAAGCCTAGGATGAGGGCAAGGAATTTCACTATGCCTAGTTGTTGTTGCTGATTGCTTTAGTGGCATGGAGGATGCCAGAAGAGAGTCAATTTCCTCAGTAGGACTCAGACCTACTAGAGGCAACAATGTTCCCTTCATTTTGGGCTACTAAATACCCCACGCAATTCACAAAGACAAAAATATTTTGGGTTTTATTTGAGACAGAACTAAGAATGGTGATCAACCAACAATCCAGGTTATCACCTATGTTTTATGTGCAATACACTAATATTGCTGACTTTAAGGAAAATTTCTATAATTTTCATATTCGCACAAAGAAGGATGCTTAGGGCATATGGAACAAGTTTCCTTACTTGGTTTCTGAGGAGGACATAGTTGGAATCATCAACAAATGGCCAAGCAACTGGCTCACCCCTTCTGATGTCAATGCAGGTAGTAACATGGTGTAGGTTTTAACCCTATACAAAAATTACCTGCATACGATTCTAGAACACAGAAAATAAACAATGCGAGACTATAACACATAAAACACATATACACAGAGCTTTTCCCCTGGATCCCAAAACCGAGACTACTAGCTTGATTTTTCATTATGTTCCTTTCAATGTTACAATATATATTTATACATGCTGAAGCATCCAATACCATGGACCAAAAACCATCGTGTCCAAAACCATGGACCAAAAATCATCACGTCCAAAACCATGTCTACATCAACAAACCCACAAATATCCAACACTTTGTCCAATCCTGGTCTTCCTTGGTAGCACAAACCATAATCATTAGTGCCATGCAAATACCTGAAAACCCGCTTCACTGCTGTCCAGTGCTCCTTCCCTGGTTTATGACATAAACTTGCTCACAATCTATCCTTATAGCTCCCTATACTAATCCCATATTTGAACATAATCTCTGCAACCAAACTGCTTCCTTGCTTGCATGAGTGTCTGCCATGTATTCTGCCTCTGTAGTTGGTAGTGCCACTATAGATTGTTTCTTACTCATCCAACTGATTGCACCTCCAAATAGGTTAAACACATACCCACTTGTATATCTTCTCTGATCTAGATCTCCAGCCCAGTCTACATCAACAAAGCCACAAATATCCAACACTTTGTCCAATCCTGGTCTTCCTTGG
>APFE030032248.1:143418-171042 GCA_000404065.3 Pinus taeda
GTATGTCGAGACAATATTGCAGAGATTTAATATGCAGGATAGTAAACCGGTGAAGGCTCCTATTCCTGTAGGTGTAAATTTATTTGCTTAACAGTGTCCCAAGACATAAGAAGGGGAAGAGGACATGTCCCATGTTTCATATGCAAGTGCAGTCGATAACCTAATGTATGCAATGGTCTGTACTAGACCAGACGTTGCACATGCAGTGGGAGTATTGAGCAGGTTTATGTCAAAACCAGGAAAGGAGCATTGGATAGCAGTGAAGTGGGTTTTTAGGTATTTGTGTGGCACTAGTGATTATGGGTTGTGCTACCAAGGAAGACCAATATTGGACAAAGTGTTGAATATTCGTGGCTTTGTTGATGCAGACTGGGCTGGAGATCTGGATTAGAGAAAATATACAAGTGGGTATGTGTTTAACCTATTTGGAGGTGCAGTCAGTTGGATGAGTAAGAAACAATCTATAGTGGCACTATCAACTACAGAGGTAGAATAGATGGCAACCACTCATGCAAGCAAGGAAGCAGTTTCGTTGTAGATTTTATGTTCAAGTATGGGGTTAGTACAGGGAGCTATAAGGATAGACTATGACATCCAAAGTGCAATTTTCTTGGTAAAGAACCCTGCATATCATTCAAAGAGAAAGCACATTGATGTTCAGTATCACTTTGTGAGGGATATGATAGAAGACAAAAAGGTGTTGCTAGTAAAGGTGGGCACTTTGAAGGATAATGCAGATGCATTGACAAAATATTTGAGCTCTGAGAAGTTCTCTTGGTGTAGAGAAACAATGGGCATTGCAGGGCTGGATAAATGACTAAGCTCTCTTGTGGCCCCCTGTGGAAAGAAAACAACAAATGGGAGAATTTGGGTTGTGTTATATGCTTTCCATGACTATCCCATGTAGTTAACTGGGGGGTTAGAGGGGGGGCAGAGCCCCACCTTCGTTGTGCCGATTGCGTAGCACGGGGGTTAGAGGGCGTTTGAGGGGTACAGGTAACCCCACTCTATGGGGTTCGGGGAAGTGCCCTGAAATTTTTTGGTTTTGGAACCTATGTTAGGTTGGGTGGACCCACCTATGGTTTTGTGCATGATTTTCGCACATGTTTTTTAGATGCGATGGTTTTTGGTCCATGGTTTTGGACGCGATGGTTTTCAGTCCATGGTTTTGGACGCGATGGTTTTCTGTCCATGGTATTGGATGCTTCGACATGTATAAATATGTATTATAACATTGAAAGGAGAATAATGAAAAATCAAGTTGGTAGTCCCAGTTTTGGGATCCAGGGGAAAATCTCTATGTATATGTGTTTTATGTGTTATGCTCTTGCATTTTTTATTTTATGTGTTTTAGACTTCATATGCAGGTAATTTCTGTATGGGGTTAAAGCCTACATCACCTTAGGTTCCCCTGATACATTCAGTAATACTGAATCTGAGACACACAATCGTATTGTGCTCTTTTCCTTCCAATCCAACTTCTTCCATTCTTCATCGGACACTCCTGTTGGTTTAGTACCTAGATCTACCATGATCCACCGATCTTTATCCACCAATAGATCCTCCATCTTGAGTTTCCATAACTCAAAATTCTGACCATTAAATTTCTTGATCTTTATCTTTCCACTGCTCGCCATCTTCTTTCACCACCAGAATCGATCCCGCAGATCTCCCACTAAACAGGGTCTACCACAAGCCCGAGCAAGACCCCTCAGCAGTAAAGGCTTCCCCTTGAAGCCAAAACAACTCTGATACCAAATGTAGGTTTTAATCCCATACAAAAATTACCTGCATACGATTCTAGAACACATAAAATAAACAATACGAGAGCATAACACATAAAACACATATACACAAAGATTTCCCCTGGATCCCAAAACCAGTACTACCAGCTTGATTTTTCATTATGTTCCTTTCAATGTTACAATACATATTATACATGCCGAAGCATCCAATACCATGGACTAAAAACCATCGCGTCCAGAACCATGGAATGAAAACCATCGTGTCCAAAGGCATGTACGAAAATCATGCACAAAACCATAGGTAGGTCCGCCCAACCTAATATAGGGTCCAAAAAAAAAATTTAGAGGGGGTTACCTGCACCCCTCAAACCCCCTGTGACCCCCCCCGCTACGCAATCGACGCAACAAAGGGGGGGATCTGTCCCCCCTCTAACCCCCCGATTAACTACGTGGGCTAGTCATGGAAATAATATAACACAACCTAACACACGGCTACTGAATGTTCCGCAGCGCAGACCATGAAAATAGATAGGAAGAAGGAGGCATATAATGTTGCCACTTGATAAAAGGTTGCACAGATAAATAGGCTATTGTGAAGGCAAAAGAAGCTGCTGCAAAGGAGAAAGAAGCAGAGGACAAGGAAAAAGAAGCAGCGTAGGAAAAGACTACGTCACAGACCATCATCGACGTCGAAGAGTCAGACATCAAGCAAACATAGGTTGAGGAAGAAACAAAGGTGGAAGAAGAAGGGGGCACAAAGTTGGAGCCCCCCTTTGTTGCCAAGAATCGGAGGTAGAGGAATTCCATAGGGCAGCATAAGAAGCAAAAGTTTTACAAAATAGCGGGAACGACGCCATTGGTCCTCACAGAGGGGGACTTGGATGAAATTGGGGATGTGGTCAGCGATGCGACAACAGATCTCATGAGCCATTTTGAAGCGCAGTACCAACAATTTCTCAGTAAGGTACAATAGGGTCTGTGGGATTTATAGGTACAAATAGGTATAATTAAATTGAGAATGGGACTGGTGAACGAGAAGCAAGCAAGCCTGAATCAAGAGAGCGGGTTAGTATTGGATGTAGAAATAACCGTGGATCTCCACACCGTTCAACTGCAAAAAGGGTTCCTGTGCGGTGACTCATTTGAAGAATAGGCGCATTTATTACAGATGAAGAATCTGAGTCTGAATCTGGTTGCACTCCCCATTTATACTCCACACGAGCTACACCAAGGGTTATCCGATGAACTTAGGATTCAGGAGCAATGCACACTGCTGGTAATCAACAAAGTCAAAACCAATAACCAACAAATATTGGAGGAAAAGGTGTGGACCCTTAAAGAAAAGGAGGAGGTTACAATGCGAAGCCATCAACTGGAAGCAGTGATTGTACAGTCTTGCAGTGACCTTCGAGAGTTTAAAATCGCAACAAAAGCGACCTTCACGGAGAAGATTCAAAAGATGGCCACTACAAGCAAAGAGCCTAAGGAAGAAATTAGTCAAGTCAGGTTTGAGCTGTAGCTACAAATATCAGAGGTACAATTAAAGTTGCAGCCCACTACTCCTCCCAAAGTCAGAGAGCAGCTAGGAGCTATTATTAAAGAAGGCATGGCCACCTTGGAAGATGTAGTCAAGGGTTGCACTGAGCTATTTGAGCAAGCCATGGAGTTATGGACATCCCTACAGGGGGATTCGACTTTGAAAAATATTGGTGCGGACATCAGGGAAAAGCAACAATAGTTTGATGAAATTCGATAAACAATGCGAACCTTAGCATCAGTACAGAGGTTCTCCAGATTACAAGAAGGAAATCTCATCCAGAATGAAATTGATGAGTTGCATCGCAAGGAAGCCATCATATCTTCAAGGATGCAGTTGTGGATAGATAAGGTGAGTCAGCTGACTCTGTCAGTACAGAGCAAGCTCAAAGGGATGCAATAGAAACAAAGGACCATGGGCCTTGTAGTTGAAGGCCCAACTACTAAAAAATTGGTCAAGGAAATGCAACAAGTTGCTACGTAGGGAACAACAGACCTGCAGGTTTTTAAGATTGAGTTGAGTGAGCTGCAGGTGAAGATTGAGGTGTCACCAGCAGAGTGACTCGAGGATGAGTCACGAAATTGTGTTGGGGCCTATTGGGATAGGGTCCCGTAGGTAAATTTTGTAACTAATTTTGTTAATTATGTAAAGCCTCCACATTTTGAGGGAGTAGAGCGCAAAGGTCACAGGAGTCAAAATGGAATTTAGTCCCTTAAGTTTGTTAGAAGATAGGATGTTTTTTGACCCGTCCATGGTTCACAAACCATGGTATTGTAGTGGAAGAAACTATATAAAGAAGTCATAGAAAGTCATAGGAAGTAAGTAGATAATTAAAGATCATTGTACGGGAAAATAGTTTGAGGTAGAAAAGTATGTTTTCTATACTTAGGCGAAGGGGAAGGCTACTATAGCTGTGTGCGTGAAGACCTTGGT
The DNA here is from genome assembly GCA_000404065.3 of Pinus taeda. Lineage (NCBI taxonomy): Eukaryota > Viridiplantae > Streptophyta > Pinopsida > Pinales > Pinaceae > Pinus > Pinus taeda. The sequence continues at coordinate 147,634 of APFE030032248.1, forward strand.
AAGTCTACAAGATAAGTGCATGAGCCCCTGCAGCTGTGTGCGCAGGAAAATGGAACAGTTTGTAATGGAAGGATCATATCTAATAAAGACTATTTTGGTGCAAATATTGTATATCTGTGCCTTTATATTTACTTATGCAATTTATGGGTATTCACTATGTTTTCTGCATTTATCTAAAGAAACACTTAATTGGTGCGCGAAAGTGGTAGATCTGATAGTTTATAGGATGTTATGAATTTTTGAAGTGTTCCGCAAAGGGTTAGATAATGTTTCTATAAGTTACTGTGATTTCTGCATTTAAAGGGTTAGGGTTCGCAAAGGTTGGGATTGTTAGCCCCTCTTATCGGAAAAACTAGTGTCCATTTAGAGCTACTAGTCCCACTAAGATGGGTAGCTATATTAGAAACAAACAAACTAAAGTTACTTTTGTTTTCCTTTATGAGAGATAGATGAGAGAGAAGCAGAAAGTACCAACCTCAGTCTTTCGCTTGGCTCCTTGCTTTTTTCCTCTCCCCTTTGATAGATCTTTGCCACTCTTTCCTCGCTTGTCCCACTTCAAAGAACACCTGTAAAGTCAAAGCAGCATTATACCATCAAAGCATAGAGATCTATAACCATAAACAATATAGGATCAGATGTATATTAACCATACAAATGCATATATCAATATAAGATTCAGAGATATACAAGAATATGGAGGAAAACTCAAATAGCTTTATTGATAGAAGTAGTAGAAGAGAGGATTACAACCCATTGGTCTGACCCAACGCCATCCTCCTAGCATGAAAGCCCTTATTCACCTCATGAAAAGCTAGATCACCCAACACTATGATGTTCCACAAAGAAACCAACAACACTTCCTTACAAGATGCAAAATTTCAGCCTTTGGATCTTTAGGATGAGGGATCCATATATAGATGTTTGTAGGTGGGTGATTCAGCTTCTGGTATTTTTATTAGTGTCATCTCTCTGATAGTTCTTGGTTCCACTTGGAGATTTCATGATCTCTTACTCATCCCTGGGCGAATTCAGAGAAGCAAGTGTCAAATGAGCAGTTTCTAGAAGATTCTCTGGGTTTCCACCTAGCCAACTACCTCTACCATTTGTCTGCTCTCGCGCATTGCACTCTACAAAAGGGTTTTCCAGTATGCATCACACTTTTTGCATGTGGCAGGTGAGATGCATCGCACCCTTAGCACTGAGCAGTCTGTATGGTCCTGTTTTGACCAGTTCTGAGTAGCTTTTTAAGGAGAACTTTTGGTAGATGATGTAATCATTTGACCTTGCTCCTTTAGGGTATGAAACAACACTTTTAGGGACTTAGAAGCCCTTGGTTTACAAATATGTCTATAACAACCCCTCACAATTTCCTAGGCCGAGGAGGAGATCAAGAAAGGTAACCTTAAACCACTTTAGTTTAGTAGCTAGCCTTACTGAGAAAGAGAGGGATATCTCAAAGTTTTTTATCCATGAAATGACTTTAAAGCAATAACTTTTAGGCTAGATATGTATGATTGTTTGTGTGTTGGTGAATTTTAGATTTTAGGGTTTGCTGGACTAGGGTTTGGAGCCAGTGATTAGGTCTAGGCTTTAGGAGTGCAGAAGAAAATATAGAAAGAAGCTAGGTAACATAAGGCCATGGTGTACTTGGAATATTTTCAATGAAGTATAGAATAGAAAGTTTAGAAGAGACTAACGAGCATAAGCAAATATGAGTTCATTAGCTTTTAGAAGACATAAACACAACTATGAAAGCCCTATAAATAGAGCTTGAAATCAAGGATCTTTTGATTCAGACATCGGAGATTCCACAGTAATAAGATTCTTCTGCCAACGTTTCGAATCCCAACTGGGATCCATCATTAGGGCAACTTGAAGCTTGATAGAAGAAGAGCAGCTGATTAGGGTATAAATAGAGATGAGGAAAGCAAAGAGGAGGGTCGGCTCTCAATTTTGAGAAGTCGGCTGCCTCTTTATTAATTAATTTTTTATTTTATTTAAAAATTATTTAAAAATTTTTTTATTTAAATTTTTTTTATTTTAATTGCAACCGTCTTTGTATTAGCTGAGAAGATCATTACATGCAAGACTCCTCCACAAAAGTCCAACCCTTCTCTCTGAAAGAGAAATTATACATATAGACTCACTTACACCACTTTCTCACCTTCAGGAGTCAAATTCCTAGGTGGTGGAACTGACTCCAAGATTCTCTCAACCAACAGGTGACAGTGAGAAGGTGAAACTCAAACACTTCTTGGAGAGTTTGTTTAGGAGTTTGCTTCCTTACTGAGGCCTATTAAACATAAAAAACAACCTATCATTTAAATTTATTCATGCCTACATCACCTAGCCTCGAAAAAAGTGCCATTATATTAAGAGTTTTGACTTTGACTAAGTCAAACTGAAAGCTAGAAAATTTACACTGAAATTTACAATTAAAAACACAGGAAATTGTAGAAGCGGAGCACCGAATTTGAGCCCATTTTCAGGTAACTTCCTAAGATCAAAATGAAGATATGTGAGAATGGTCAACTATAATTTCAAGTATAGTTTCCATAACACCTTCAATTTTTAAAAATTACCAATGGGAAGGCCTTCAAAAATCCATTCTCCCAAGGTCTCTCCAGGAGCGCGACGCTTGTCAAAAAAGGGTTCAAAAAGCTGATTTTTGGCCACTTTTTTCCATTTTTCTCAAAATCTAAGCCTCCTCTGGAAAATATGAAGAAATCAGATTTTAGAGGATGCTAAGGGCTTTCCAAAAATGTAAAGTTCTCTCGAAATGGGCGCCTAAGGAAAAAGTGCAGTGCCAAGGCGCTGCGCTCATGGAACTGTTGATTTTCTAAATTAGGCCTCAAATTTGCAAAAAACAAAAACTGATCAAAATTTCCTCAAAATTGGCCACGAGTTGTAAAATGATGCATGTTAAGCCCTCATAGATGCTTCAACAAGCATCTCTAAGTTTCCTTCATCTTTTTGGTACTTTTGGGCTTCTTTGAGCTTGTTCTCCAACTGCTTGACCTTGACATTACAATCATGTTGTGAGCTTCGTAATGGTGTGCCATGTGCCTTAACAGCTAATTGTCTCTATTTTATTTCTCTAGAAGCTTCTCCAAGTGGTAATTTACCCTGTTTAGCCAGTACTCTTTGTCTTGACTGACCTCTAAAGCAATTATGCCCTCTACATCTAGCTCCTTATTCAGTAAGATGTGTTTTTCTTCTTCTTGTAATGCCTTCTTAAGCCCTTTAGTTCTTGGCATTTTTCTCTTACCTTTTCCTTGTGTTCCTTTAGGCTCATTTATATCCATGAATTCTTTTCCCTTGCCGGCTCACTGTAATATTTTGGTTTGCTCTTTCTCCATGATCAATTGTTTTGCTTTCAATTGACTATTTTCCTGTTTTAGGAATGAGATGATGTATCTTGCTCTTGCCATGTTGACTGTGAGTTCCTTGATCTGATAATATTTGTCTTTGATCATCTGATGTATGCTAGAAGTCTCATATTCTACCTCTAAGTCAACCAACTCAAACTCATGCTCAACCGTGTCCTTATCCTGCACTGATGGTCCCTGTTTTTATGATGTAGAAGGCTTGGCCCCTTTCTCACCATGAGAAGCAAACACAAGCCTCTTTCCTCTCTTGTACATCCTAGTTACCTCAGGTTTAGGTGCTTTAGAAACGTCCTCTGATTTTTTTGATAACCTTACTTCCATAGGTTGCGTTGATGTGTCTTGGTGATGGCTTGGTGAAGTAATCTCATTTCATTTTTGAAACCCTAGATGATAGAAAGGGGAAAAAATAGCGAGGGATGAGTGAAAAATGAAATGATGGGTAGGTGGAGTGGAAAAAATGGCAAGGGAAATTCTAGGAGGTGGATATGGACAGTGAGCAACTTATGAAAGTGAAATGAGGTGGAATGAAAGAAAGGAATATTTGTAAAAAATGAAAAACAAAGTGTTTAGGAAAACTGTCCAAATTATTTAGGAATGAGCTAGGGTTTCACTTTTAGTGAAGTAACTTAATGTTTTGAGGTTGGTTCAGTTTGTTCATATATCATATTAAACATGTGTAGAGGTGTATGAGGAGATTTTACATGTTTAACATATGAAAACTAGACTAGCCATCATCAACCCTATCATCATTTCATGGCAAATTCACTAGATACACTAAATGAAGAAATATTTGGCTTGAATTCATCTTGAAAAATAAAAAAGTGAGTAAGATGGTGTACATACTTGTCGATGAGCTTAGGATTGAAAGAATATGGGTGAGAAAGCTTAAAAATTCAATTTGGGTAAGTTTCGGGCAAAATTTGATGTACTCTGGCCCAAGCGCAGTGCAGTCTTCTTGAGCAGAGTGCCCAAGCACAACGCAGTGTTCCTGAGCACAAAATTGGCCTCCTAAGCGCCACATAGTGTCTCTGAGAGCAACACCATCTTCCAAACCACTTTTGGAGGCCTTAAAATGATCCAAATTGAGAACTGGATAGTTCGTTGAAAATCACTTGAACCCTGCTATAAGATGGAGAAAAATTTATTTTCCCAAGGTCACTCAAAAAACTCAGGGTGTCTCCGACAAAAGCATAACACCGACTTGTAGAGAAATTTTGGATGCCTTCCATTAATCCAAATCACGATCTGAAGGTACCATTGGAAATATTAGGATGTCTGATACACAATAGATTCCTTAAGCACTACCAACACCTGCTCCAAACCCATGAAAAACTGTCTTGAAGTCAAGCTATCCAGAAGTGGAACAACTCTCTCGTAGCAAGTGTAGTTTGGGCATTTATTTCAAATGATAACACCAATGCACAAACTGAAAGAAGTTTTTGTTCATTGGCCTATCATTGACAAAACCTCTTTCATTGTTGTAAAATTCTTCTCCATTTGGTTAAAAACATATTTAGAATAAAAAATGTCTCTATGAGGGATGATGAGACAAGGTAATATACTGCAACATTGTCTTATTTGAAATAAAACATTACCTTTACCTTTATTTTTCTTTCTCTAAGTTTCTAACTCCCTTTACCCACTGAATTACATGGTGGACATGTGTTGTTTTGACATATGGTATCATGAAGACACATGGAGTGAAACCTTAGACCATGACCTAAAATGAGGAATTTAACCATTTCATGACCCAAGACACTTAAACGAAGATATGATACCTCGAAGAAGACAATGACGATGATGAGTGATGAAAACCATGAGTAACTGAAGGGAGCAACAATGACCTAGACACAACAACCAGTGACCAAATTTTTATTTGAGGATTCACTGAAATGACAAAAATTTGACTTGACACCCTAACAACACCTTGTAAGAGCATATTTGATCACTGGTGATAGGCTGATCTGGTTGACACTAACATTGGCTCTAGCGGGGGATGAAAAATACTTGGAGGTGTTAAGAACACCATAGACCTAGTAGCCTTGTTCATTGGGCATGAAGTCAAAATGTAAAAGAACAAACTCAATTTGAAAACTGACTTGACTATAAAAAAAAAACATACTGAGTGAACTTACTTATGGCAGTGAACCATCGAGATTTGAGGGCTTCAAATCATGATGATAACCGCCCAACTGTTGAAGATGTATGTACAATCATGTGTATTGATCTCTCCAGTGTAACCAATCCAGCAGATGGAACCTACTTGAATTTTGCTTTTACTTTCCTCGAGTAAGCGGAAAAAACAAAAGCTAGGCAACTCTGAGTGTCCATTGAATATGTAATCATGATTCATAAATACAAGAAAATTCATCTTTCAAGATGGCTGCAACAATTCAAAGTAAGGATCCTTAAAAATATGAAATGTTACCTTGTCTTGAAATCCAACAAAGATACAAGTGCTCCATTCATTTTGATCTGAAAGAATACTTAGTTGTTGATCCACAAGAAGGCATAGGGAGATATGACTTTTTGCCACCTGAGTGTTGGTTATAAATTTCTCAAGTATGAGCAACTCTGATTCTATCTCTGGCATATTACCTATATCAGACTCATACTCTTCCATTTCATATTCTAAATCATCCTTGAACAAAACACATTCTTCAAGATTATTAAATAGGTCAGCCCTATCCTTTTCATGAAAGAAAACAGTCTTTGTTAGCTAATCTCCTTGCAGGAAATCTACATCAGAAATGGCTTACTCACAACAACCTCATGTATAGTTTCATCAGTCTCATGACTGTCATTATTTAAACCTAGATTTTCATTTTCAATAATGGAAGAAATTTCACTCACACAATCTTGACTTTGTGAGCCCTGCAAACCTGCCTTAACTTGGGCTGTAACATGGTTTTTCAAGCGCCGATCTATTTCATCTTCAGATAGAGGAGAGAACTAAGTTTTATAGAGATCAACATTGGCTTGGTGATTTTCATTTTCAAGATCAGGAGTAGGCCTTTCTCTATTTTGATCCCAATCTGTTTCATCCAAGGAGGAAGTTGTTGATTCTTGTTGGGATGAAAAATCATAAAGGGCTTCTAATATATTGTCTTCCATACATTCTTCATCCCCATACAAATTTTCAAGAAATTGAATAAAAGTTTTGGAAATCTCACAACATCTATCCATCATTGATAAGGAAAAATTGTAGCTTTGATAATGTTGAAAGAAAACTGAATGAAAATCCTTTAGAGAATATAAACTAGCAGATGGTAGACTCTCATACCATTTCCTCACCATTTCCTCCAAGATAGCCATGAAAATATTCATCAGACAATCTTCAGGAAACTTAGCCTTTAATCTGTGAATATGAAAATGAAATTTGACCAAATTCTAACTAACATCTTCTCCATCCTGACCTTTAAATCTTGGCATCCCTGTTTTCCAATCTATACAAGGAATTCAATTCAAAAAACTAGGAATATGAGCTCGATTCATAGGAGCATACCTTCAAGCAGTTGAATCCATCTTGAAAACAATTAAGACACCAAGAAGTTGTTCAAACTACCGGTTTTTTTATCAGTGGAGTCGCCATGAAATTTTTGAAACTTTGGATTCTTTGACACCGGAGTCGCCAGGTGAAAGATGCACAACCTTTCTTGTGTCTAATCAATGTTCACCATCATAAATAATTGTTGAGTTGTGTTATATTCTTTCCACGTAGTTAATAGGGGTTTGAGGGGTACCTGTAACCCCACTTTATGGGGTCCGGGGCAGCGCCCCAGAAAATTTTGGTTTTGGACCCTATGTTAGGTTGGGCGGACCCACCTATGGTTTTGTGCATGATTTTCGCACATGTTTTTTTTTTGGACGCGATGGTTTTCGGTCCATGGTTTTGGACGCGATGGTTTTCGGTCCATGGTTTTGGACGCAATGGTTTTCGGTCCATGGTATTGGATGCTTCGACATGTATTTATATGTATTGTAACATTGAAAGGAACATAATGAAAAATCAAGCTTGTAGTCCCAGTTTTGGGATCCAGTGGGAAATCTCTGTGTATACGTGTTTTATGTGTTATGCTCTCGCATTTTTATTTTTTCCTGTGATTTAGAATTCATATGTAGGTAATTTTTGTACGGGGTTAAAACCTACAATCAGTGTGTGGAACCAAGTGAGGAGATGTCCAGGAAGTACATATCATCTTGAATGTATTTTTGTAGATAGTCGTGGTACTTAAGTACCAAATTCCACTTGGAATCCTTGAAACCCAACTTTGTCCCAAGGGTATGAAAAATATTTGTGAACTCTGACACATCTTGGTCCCTTCCTTTTTATAGTGTGTCCTGTTTTATGTACTTATCTTCATAGCTCTTGACAAGGTGATATTTTTCCTTGATGACGTCTCAGAAAGAATTCGAAGTGGGTGCAACTGAAAACAGTGAGGGTTCCCTCTCGTCCCTCTTCTCATAGTAGGTTTCCCACCAGTGCTTGACACGAAGGGCGACTTTGAGGAGTGAAAAAGTAATATTTTCCTTATTGGAAAAATCATGAACCAAAAAATTTCCTTCTAGCTGATTTAACCATTTATTTAATACACCTGTGTCTATTTGGCCTTCAAATATAGGAATGTCAAAGTTAACTTGTACCTTAAAAGGGGTGGCGCCTCTGAGGTAGTTTCCAAATGAATATTCTTCATTTGTTGATACCTATCGAAGGATCTGGGAAAATTTATCCATCATCTCATTCCTTTGTCGCTCAAGGGATTCTTCAAGCAACAATGTGAAAGGATCTCCTACTCCCTCGTCTTTATTTTCATCGGCCATGGGAGGCCGTTGGGGTTGGTGAGGTTGGTCTTGCAAGGGTTCAACATATCCAATTCCTAACTCCTAATGCCTAGACCACGTTTGAGACATGCACCGAAAAACAAAGAAATAACAGATTGCTCTGCTACCACTAATTGAAATTTATGTAGGAATGAAATGAAATACAAACTTAAACATAAACACAAAGCTACAATAAGAACTGAACTTCAATTCATTAACAAAATAATCAAATTGTTTACATGCAAATTGGAAATAAAATAGCTTGGATGATGGTAGCTTATCTCTGAGAAGAGATGTGATGGCTACATGCCTTCTGACTATGTTATAATGAGGCTCAAAGGCCTTTTTATTATTGATAAACAATGGAAAAACCCTAAACATCCAAAAACCTAAACCTAGGAGATGAAGAACAAAAAGTTTGTAAGCCCCTTTGGTATTAGTTTGAACGCCAACTTCTTGGGTTGTAATTTGACCATATGATCTCTGTTTGGTGTGCACGATACCTCGTTAGAAATTTCTATTAGAGGACAATGTCTTTTTGGCGAAGCCCATTACTGTGGCTTTCAAGCTTGTCATGTTTAAAAAAAACACCTTTTAAGGCCTCAAAACAACTCCAGAAGTTTAAGACCAGAAAAATTGCCAAAAATAGTAAACTGTGCTACAATTAAGGAGACTAAAGGAAACAATGTTGGGGGTCCAGGTGGAATAGGTGAGTGGCCACCAATATCCACTTAGACCATTAAACATCATAAAGAATTTTTCATTACTTGATGAAAGATTAGCTTCTTTACATCTAACAAGGACTTTTTTCCATTTTTTCCATTTCTTCTTCACAATTATTCCCATAAACAATAAAATCATCCATATAAACTTCTACACAATCATGGATCAAATAAGAAAATGTACCTCATACTTCTCTTTGAAATATAGTAGGTGCATTACACAAACCACAGGGAAGCATCCTATAATCATATGTACTCCATGGACATGTAAAAGTTGTCTTACCTTGACCTTCAGGTGCAATTTGAATATGATTGTATCCTCAGAAACCATTAAGAAAAGATACCTATTTCTTTCCTAGTAGTGTATGTAACACTTGATCAATGAAAAAGTAATGAGAAATGATCTTTTAGAGTTTCTTTATTCAATTCTCTATAATCTATGCACACTCTCCACTTTCCATTTTTCTTTGGCACAATAACCAAGGGTGGAACCCATTGGCTATCTAAGATTGGGTAAATAAAATTCACATTGAGCAATTTTTGTAACTCTTCTTTAACAATATCCTGAGATTAGGATTCATCCTTCTCTGGGGTTGTCTTACAGGTTTGACATTCTCTTGTATATAGATGTGATGCATGCATGTATTTGGATTGATTACTTTCATGTCCGTATATTCCCATGCAAATGTAGAGGGATGTTTTTGAAACATCTTAATTAGTTGTTATTTTTTAAATACCTCCAAGTTATTATTAATATTTAATGTTTTTCCTAGATTAATATATATAAGAGAATTGCTAAAATTTTCCATTGAGCGTAATGATAGTTTGGATGTCGAGATGAAAAGTCTTCAATACTACAATTTTCTTGAAAAATTTGATCTAACATATGGAACATTAATTTTGATCACAAAAAAAAAAATCATGATTATTCATTAGATTTATTAATTGATTTTCTTCATCATTTTGTGAGATAGTTAAAACTGGTTGAATATTTTCATAATCCTCATAATCATCTTCAATTCATTCTACATTCTCTATTTTAGTTATTTCTCTTGTTGGTGGATATAACGTGAACTTTTTAGTTGAATTTCCATGAGAAATAAAAATGTCACTAGACCTACAACTAGTAAATGCATTGGCCGTGGTGAACCATGGCCTACCAAATATCATTGGATGACCTCCTTGATTAGTTCTTGGAGTTAGAATCATGAAATCGACTAAATACTCCGATGAATCTAGGGATACTAATACATCATCTAATATACCATCTGGTTTGACAACATACTTGTCTACTAATTGCAACATAATAAGGATATATTGAAGATAAGTTAATTTTAATTCATTCATAGTATTATTTGTCATGGCATTTATAACTTCACCTAAGTCAATTAATGTATTTGAGATCTCAAAATTATTGATGTGAATCTTTACAATGGTACTTCCTGGAACTAAGTATTTTTCAATTGTATACTTTCCCATCATATTTTTTGCAATTTTTCCTATGAGTTTCACTTTTTGTATTTATATAAAATTTTTTCTAGGTTTTCTAATACACAACTCTATTGTTTTTGCAAAAATAAGAATTCCATTTATTGCTTGAAGCAAAGGGATTTCAATGCAAACATTTTTCAACTCACCTAACACATTATAATTTGATAAAATAATTTGCTTCTCTACACCTTTATCAATTTGTAGTCTCTTTGGAAAAGAAGGATTTTGTAAGGATATAGAGGGTTTCTTAGCTAGAGGAGATGGTTTTATTTCGTTGTCATCTTTTTGTTTAGGAATTTCTTCCTTTTCAGAAGTCTCCTAATTTTCAGGAGTTTTATCCTCTTATATTCTTGAATAACAATAGGAGGTGTTTTATTTTGTAAAAATCTAGCAAATCTAAGATGAATATCATTTAAATTTAGAGGTACTTTATGAGTGGTTGTGTGGGTAATTGATTTGGTATTTCAAGAAATGAAGTAGATGGTAATAGAAGGGGTTGACTAGTAGTCAATTGAGGATCGAATTGAGATTGAGGAGGTTGTGGAGGTTGAGGTGGAGAATAATATTAAGGTTGGTGTTGAGGATATTGTTGGAAAGATTGAGGGTATTGTGGATTTCTACCATAGTAACCTTTCCATCCTTATGACCAAGATGAAGTTTGAGGTTAGGGTGGCCAAGCTTTCCAAGGTAGGGTTGTGTTCCAATCATTCTGAGGTTGTGCATAAGATTGAAACTGTGCATTAGGATCTTTTTCCATACTTGGTTGACGAGGCTACCAAGGCCTTTTAGGAGAAACATAACAAAGTTGTTCTGGAGTTTGACTTGTTCCAACTTCCTCTTGGTAAACAAATTTTAATCTCGGTATTAAGGGCAAATCCTTTGTAGCACGAGTATTTTCACAAATAACACAAATTTCAATATTGTCAAGAGGATATTCTCGTAATGATGATTTATTCCTACATCTAGGACATAATATAAACAAAGCAACATTTTTAGCTTTTTTCTTGTTTTTCATTCTCAAAATATCAAAATTTTCACTAAGATTACCAAGAATATCAATTTTAAAGTTATCAAGAAAATTACCAATTTCTGCTCGATTTACCATTCCCGATGCAAATTTACTCACCCTTGACATAGTTGGATCTCTAGGATTCTTGCCATATTTTGCTTTTCCTCTTGAGATATGTTTGCACATTTCACAAATCTCTTCAAATGATAGTTTAAATACATCTCCTTTACCCATAAGGTTAAGAGGATCAATCCATTCATTCCTTATAGCTGTTAGTAAGAGAGTTTTTAATGTATCAAGTCCTAATTATGCAATTTGTCTCTTTTAACATTATATCTAAATCACTCTACTAAATCCTCAAGGATTTCATATTATTTTTGAGTTATTTTAAAAACTTCTTATCTAAGGTCACGGTGTATACAATAATACTTATATTTCTCTAACGGTAATCTTTTCATATCATTCCATGTCCTGTTGAAGCCCTGAAAATTGGGTCGACGACAAGGGGGATACCCACCCGGTCCGGACCTTGGTTGGCAGCTCCTTATCCATTTGGTATAGCAGGTCCGACTGGGGATGACGGGACCAGTTTCCCGACCTTGGGTGTGTGTGTGTGTGTGTAGAGTTTGAACTATGCTGATCTAAGAGTAATTTAAAGCTAATCTAATTCAGACTCTTTAAACTAACTCTATGCTATTGTAATCTAGTGAGAAACAACACATCTAATCTACACTAACCTGGGGTGTATATCTTTTATTATGCGATCTAAAAAGATTTCAAACAATAACTGGTAATAAAGATCATTCAGCTATCATAAGAATAGAAATCATTAAAGATAAACTATTTTGCATAAGAAGTTAGGCAAAACAGTTGTGAACAACATATCGCATAATAAGTTATTCATATGTCAGACACAAACAATATGACTCCACCGTAAAAAAGTGCCAAATGATAACCCATATATTCATACAATGACATATAAACAACTGAAACTATAAATCACTTAAAGAACATAAGTAGGAATAGTCAAGAGATAAAAGTACCATTTATGACTGGTTCCACTCATAAGCTTTCGGCAACAATGATTTATCTCTCCTTGCTCTAACATCTACTAAGAGTACAAAAGTGCAACATCAGTAGCAGATATCAAATGCAAACATTAATAAACCTTGATCCATCCATTCATCAAAACCACCTCCGAGGGCGCAAAAGTGCATGTTCTGAGGACGAGTTTTTGACGAATCTCCGGACCCTTCTCTAAATGCCTGAGAAGGGTTTAAATACTGCTAGCTAATTAACTTGGTTACATAAATTAAGGATCTGGTTTTCAAATGACCGTCCCTCTGATAAAGAAAATTATTTCTAAAATTAAATCTGACTTTGAACTATTTTTGTATTTGCTCCTTAGTGCTGTAAGTGTGCAACATTCGTCTGAGAAGAGTTAGTTGGTTGCCTTTCCCTTTCGTGTGTGCTATAAAAATAGAAGTAACAAGAATTGGCACAAATTTCTGGTAAAGTATAAGATATTTTAGAGAATCTCCCGCTGACTTGATGTATACTTGGTAATAACTCAAATTTCCCTCAGACTGGTTCTGCTTTTGCTATTTTGTTTTCTGTCTTTGCGGATGACTTGATGAGTTATAAGACTTTACTTTCTGAGTAGTTTTCTGGATTGAAAATTGCCTCCGTTCTTCGTGGCGGGCTTTTCTGGTGTGTAAGTTTCAGGTCTTTCAGTAATCATGCTGCTTTTGTGCGCTTTTGATTTTGAGCTTCAGATGACCTATCGGTCATTAGCATCTGTTGAGTGATACTCTGGAATCTGTAGTGCTATCGTATGTGGCACCCGTTTCTGAAGAGATCTCTTCTGTGTTCTTCGAGCATTGGCGCTTTCCCCTTTTCCTTAGATGTTTCCTGCAAAATTGCTCCATGTTATTTCTTGTTTTATAGTTTTTGTAAAGGAAAAGAGTAATAGAAATAAATATTGACATGAAAGCTTCAGAGCTTGCGTGTGTATAATCATGACATTCAAAGTGAACTGACTCTTCGAAAAACGAAAAGCAGCCATTCGTACAATCATTAATTTCCTTTTTAAGGCGCGCGCTTAATTCTGATTAATGGGCAACTTTCCTTGAATACTGTGCCGAGAAAAATTCGCGCTCATCGCAGATCACAAATTTGTGTTATAGTATTGTGGTATCGCGATATTGCACTCATCACAGATCGCAGATCGCAGATTGCAGATTTGTGTTATTGTGTGCCGCTTTACGCGATGTTGCGATATGCGATGTCGCACATCGGCCGTCGGAGATTTCTTAAGTTTTTTTATTTAAGGGCGCTTATGGTGAATGCGATGCGATGGATTTCGCATCGTTCCTTCGTAGTTTGTTATGCCCATAAAAGAAAACGTTTTCTTTGCTTTGCTGCGATAAAATTCTAAGGAAAAACAAAAATGTTCATGGAGATGTTTGTTTGAATTTTTTACTAAGGGTCCCCTATTTACTTGGTGTTATTGCTAATATCAAACAAAATAGGGGGGTTGTTGGTGACCACAACATGTCCTTATAGAATTAGTTCCTAAATCCCTAAGCCATTTGAGAGCCCCATCTTTCAATGTGGCTGGAAATAATTTCAACTTTTGAGTATCAAGCAAATAATCATAAGATATACATGATAATTCAAATTCGAAGAGAAATGTTTCTGGATCCTCAGTTCTCATACCATGAAAATTAGGAATAAAAGTTGGAGAAATGTTTTTCGTAGTAAAAATAGTATTAGTATCTTGAATACGAAATACAAAATGATCTTCTTCATTGTTATCTCCATCATTTCCTCTTCCACCTCTACCACCTCTAGGAGGATTCCTTCTACCTCCTCTACCACCATCAAATAATGGTCTTTTTCCTCCTCCTTCTAATATGTTTCCATCATGTACCTCTCCTTCTCCTTCTGCCATTATTGATTTTCAAGAGCTTATGTAGGGTTCCTCAAGTGGATTGTTTTCCTTTTGTTCTTTAATGCATTGCATTTTCTTAGGCATCCCACTTGTCAGCTTGACTAGAATACATGAAAACTTTGAACCCCTTTTTGGCTCAATTGTATCTGGACTCTCTTTTAATGGACTTTCTAGTGCGTCAAACTGCTATGTTCTTTCAGTATTGCTAATTTTCAGTGTCTCATATTGAAATTTCTTTATTTCTTACATTTTCTTCTTGAGGGTTAGGGTTCAGGGGAACCCTACTTCTTATTTTCCTTGTTTTTGGGATTCTTTCTTCATTTGAGACTTCAATAAAGTGTTTTATTACTAAAAAGTCTCTCCAATTGTCATTTCGGGCCTTCAATTTTGCTTCCACAATAATATTGACCAATCCATGGTGATAAAGAGCTATGCCAACATTTCTCAAGTTTATTTGAATATTAAAGGACATATTCCTTAAACAAATCAACAGATAATATGGAAAATTTAACTCTTTTTCCTTTATGAAATGCATTAACAATCGAGCATAATAAAACAGAATGCCCCCATATCTACCTTCACATGTGAGAAAATTTTGTAGAAAAAAAAAAATTATGCCATTTACTTTTGAATGCAAAGACTGTAATGCTTTTTTTAAATGATGGGACGTCCATGTTTGGATTTTTCAAGAAACATTTCCACGATTCGTCTTTCAATTTATGGAATTTGAACCAGTTTTCACCAACTCTTGGGAGCTCTGTAGCTTCGCTAAGAAGGATTTTTCCACTTTCAACTTTACGTCTCCAATTTCAACCTCAACTCCATCAAATTCCCTTGCAAATGATCTTGTAACTTCTATGTTGTAACATTCAAACTTCTCAAATAATTTCAACCATCCAACTTTATGCAATTGTTTCTTGACCTTTTGACAAGCAACCCAAAATTTTACTCCCTTAGGTTCATAACATATTATGACTTTCATAGCTGTAAGGAAAGCTTTGCCTCAGGGTCACACTTCAATAATTGTTATAGGGGATGGTAAGATATGGATAAAATTGTTTGGTAAAATTAATGAGGAGGATATCAGATAATAATGGAGAAAGAGCTATAATGAAACTATGTAGTGGTAGTGAAATGGGACTCTCTTATTCATGTAATAATTACCTATTGATCACTCACGTACAACTCTTTATTTGCACAATAGGTTTGTGATTTGGTATTTTCCAAATAGGATAAGGAGTCTTTTAAGATATATAGAGTAAGGCGGTGGATTTTATTCAAGCCATCATTAGAATTTGAGGCTTCTCATAACCCTAGATTTAAGTTTTTATTGAAAATAATAGTAAAGTTTTCCTTGTATACATCTCAAATCCTATAGTTAAACTTTAATAAATTAACCAAATATGCATGATATTACCTTTCATATTACCTAACATTTGTGCTTTTGAAATTTATTTGCTTGCAGGTCCAAAGGTAATTCTTTTCTGCTCCCTAGGACGAATCAACTACTAAATGTTTCATTGGCTACAAAATGTTACTAGTCTTAGAGATTTGCTTCAAATCCTTTTAGGTTTCCTGTTGTTGTTGATGTCAATGATGTTGATGAGATCTCATTAACAAAGAAACAAATTCTTCAAGATAATTAGTTTGAACTAAAAAAAAATTCTTTGCAAAGGAAAAGGAAAGGGGAAATATAAGTTTCCAAGAGTCTTGGTTTTCAACTAGGATTTCTTGTATAGTTTATGCCAACAATGATGGCTTTCATAACTACACATTTTTATTTTCATTTCATTTTTATACTAATGGTGGTAGAGGAGAATAATCCCCCTTTCCACCAATTTCAAATTAGAATTTTCTTGCAGATTTTGAACAAATTCTTCTCTTGTTAAGGGAATGCGATAAAGTTTTAATTAGATTTGATAGGTTTCCCCATCCTTTGACAACTATCACATCTTTTGACATATTCTTTTGGATCTTCAAAAGAGAAGGCCAATAATATCCCAAAATAAGTACTTTGTATGCAGTTCGTCTGTCAATAAAATGTCTTCCACAAGGTTCATCATAACATGCTTTAAGTATCTCAAGTACCTCATCTTCTAGAGCACATCTTCTAATGATCAGACCAAGTCCTGTTCGGTATACTTCTCCTTCTCTCCAAGAATAAGGTGCATTGGATTTGATGACTATTTTTCTTTGTTTTGCTGATAGATGAGGAGAAAAATTTCTTGTAGCCAAATAAAAAACAATATCTGCAAACCAAGGACTTTTAGTAGATATTGCAAAGAGATATTCATCAAGAAAATTATCTACCACATGAATATTAGTACTATAATTTTTCATCCTGGAAAGGAAATCAACAACTGTGTTTTCTTTTCCTGGATTATCTAAAATGGTAATATTAAATTCCTACAATAGTAGAATCCATCTAGTAATCCTGCCATTAACTATTGGTTTATTGATAAGGTATCTAATGCCATAATGATCAATATGAATAAAATTATCATATCCAATGATGTGGTGTCTAAAGTTGTTGATAACATGAACAAATGCTAAGAACTCCCTTTCTATGACTGTATAATTCAACTCGACAAGAGTTAAATTTCTACTTGTGTAATATATAACCTAATGAGTTAAATATTTTTATCCTAACACAAATCCTAATGGTGTATCTGAGGCATTAGTAGAAATATGAAATCGAAGAGACCAATTTAGCTTTAGTTGCCTCAGAGATTTCTGTTTCAACAATTCAAAAGCTTTTTGGCAATCAAAATCACAATGAGATTCACAATATTTGGTGAGTAATTTGAAAAGTGGTGAAGCAAGCTTTGTGAAGTTTTCTATAAACCTTCTATAGTAATACATGAACCCAAGAAAACTTCAAACACCCTTTTGACATGTAAGAACTAAAATTTTGGAGATGATTTCAACTTTTGATGAATCCACTTTGATCCCAGAATTTGAAATATGATGACCCAAAGAAATTTCTTCATTAAATGATCCAGATTTATGCAGGAATGAAATGAAATATTGGCTTGATAAAAAAAAAAAACTGTAGCTAAAACTAAATTTCAATTCATCAATAACAAAATACTCAAACTGTTTACATGAAAAATGGAAATACACTAGCTCGGGAGATGGTAGCTTATCTTTGAGAAGATATGTGATGACTACATGCCTTCTGTAATGTGTCACAATGAGGCTTGCATGCATTTTTATTATTGAGAAACATTGGGAAAACCCTAAAAATCCAAAAACCTAACCCGAGGAGATGAAGTGTGAAAAGTTTTTAAGCCCAGTTGGGATCAGTTGGAATGCCAATTTCCCGGGGTCAGAATTCGACCATATGATCTTCATTTGGCATGCATGATACCTTGTTAGAAATATTTATCTGAGGAAAATTTTTATTATGGGCAAGCTTGTTCCCATGGGCTACAAGTTTTGTGAATTTCTCTAAAAATCACCATTTAGGGCCTCAAATCAGCTTTGAAAGTTTAAGACCAAAAAAACTATCAAAAATAGTAAACTGTGCTACAATTAAGGAAACTAAAAGAAATAATGTTAGGGGTCTAGGTGGAATAGGGGGGCATCCTCCAATATCCACCTAGATTAGTCCTCACCCCTTAGGAAGAAATGGTCTCCATTGCATTGAGTGCTTCCATGAGATGGGGAAATTTCTGTTGAGCTGGGTCCCTGGTGAACCACTTTCCTTGGTGTAGGGGTTGGCTAAATTTGACAGCCCGATATAGTTGGATCCTCTTTTTGTGAGTGTTCATAATATATGTGCCCATGATCCGATTAGTTGTGGCATGTTCCATGAAATTTGGGTTGAGCTCTATTGGTGTTATCTTCTCAACAATATATGATGTGTCCAACAATGGTGGAAAGTATGGCTGAAGGCGGTCCACATTGAACACTGGGTGTAGGCCAAGGAATGGGGGGATGATGAGCTCGAAAGAGTTCTCTCTCACAACCTTGGTGATGGTGTAAGACACGTATCAGAGTGGTCGAATGTTCCGATGGGCTTCGACAAGACGTTCTTTTCGAATATGAAACCAAACAATTTCACCTAAATAAAACTTATGTGGTCCTCATTGTTGATCTGTCGTTGTTTGTACTTGGAATTGGATTTAATCAAGATGTTGTGAACCTGTTGGTGGATGTGCTAGATTAATTCAATAAATGTGGTTTATTTATCAACGTAATATTGTACATGTGTAGATTCTTCATGTGTAGTTGCATGAGGCATGACAACATCAATCAAACACAATGGTTGAAATCCCATACCCACTTGAAAGGGACTGTGGCTAGTCAAGATGTGGAGAGCTCTGTTATAGCTATGCTACACATAGGGAAGACTCTCATCCCAAGTTCATGGATGTTTGGAGTTGCATATGTGTAGCATATGCACTATCATCCTGTTGACGACCTTTGTTTGGCCATCAGTCTAGGGATGGATGCAATCGACTTGTTGTTCTTGGTGACCAATAATGACCAAAGGCTCAACCATAGTGTGCTCAAGAAATTTCTATCTTGATCTAATATAATGGTTTGCGGGATCCAAAAATGTACCCACACTCATTCAAAGAAGAGTTTGGAAATGTCCTTTTCTATGATACTTTTCTTGCAGGCTACCAATATAGCCATCTTAGAAAATATATCAACAACCAAAAATACATAGTCATTATCGTGCTTGGTGGAAGGGAGGCTAGATAGATAGTCCATGGAGATTGATTCCCAAGGCTGGTTGGGAGTATGAAGAGGATTGTACAAGCCTTGCTTCTTGATGGTTGGCTTGGCGATGACACAAGCAATGTAGGATCTGATATATTTTCCAACATACTATCAGATTTTTGGCCAATAAAAATACTTCTACAGTACTGCCACAATTTTATTTACACCAAAATGTCATGTGACCCGATTGTAGTCCACCTCCCAAATAACCTTGGCATGCTTGCTTGAAGGAAAAAAAATGTGGCACAAGTAGCATAATAATGCATTTTGGAGGTGGAAGTTTGGTACTTGCTTGCCATCCACTAGCATCTGGTATGTGGTGGTGAACTTTGGATCATTTTTGTATAGTTGTGGCCATCTAGAGGTCTCATGTCCACAAGAGTTAAGAATAGTGGTCAGTGCTGCAACCAGGGGCTGACTAAGGCAATCTGCAACATGATTGGTGCTTCCCTTCTTGTATTTAAAGTTTAAATGGAATTGTTGCAGGTATGTGGACCACTTCTGATGGCAATTGTTCTGCAACTTCCCTTGTGTTTGTATGAACTGAAGAAGTCAGTGATCTATGTGGATGACCATCTCCTTCCTTATAATGTAATGTTTCCTTTAATGACATGCTTGTACGATGGAATACATATCTTTATTATAGGTGGGATGATTCCGAATTGTATTACAAAGTATCTCACTGTGATATGCCACCAGAATCCCTTGTTGTGTGAGAACTACACCAATGACATAGTTAGAGGTGTCTGTATCAATTTCAAATGGTTGTTGCAGGTCCGACAATGTGATTATTGGTGCAGAGAAAATATGGTTCTTTAGATCAACGAATTCCTTCTATTGGGACTCAAACTATAATGTCCCAATTGAAATAAATATGGAACAACTCGAATTTTAACTCAAGAAAAACTCCAGATAAAAATTCTATTCATAAATAGAATATTTCCATGCAAAATACAACATATAAAATGCATGCAATTCTATAACACGATATGAAAAAATAGTCTCAACTTTATTACAATATATGAAGTAGGTTTTTACACGCTGAAATAACAAAATAGCTAGGATATCTGGCCTCAAAAGAACTATAATAATTCCACAATGGGCCTCCCAAAACACACTTAAAATTAAATAATTGCAACCTGTGAACCCTAAATGGATCCACCAAGGGAAGATGGCTGCTCCCCCAATCTCTCTAAATCACCGGAGGGTTTTCGTATTGGGGCTACCAATGGAGTAGAGAACTGGGTTCTCAACTTCTCATACAAGAAACAATACTCAATCCAAGATGTCCTCCAATGGCCTCCTCCTCCTCTTTTATAGATCTGATGGACCCCTCTAGAACCTTCTATTTTATTATTATTTTAATCATGGAGCACTTTTCCCTCTTTTATTTTAATTAAAATATTCTTTTTAATGTGGGAAAAGAGTAAATTGGCTACCATGTCTCCTTAGGTCACTGAAACTCACATCCAAAAATCCTGTCATGTAGATCTTCTTGTTTCGGTTCCAATGAACTATTACACGGAGGTGTTCTATCAATTAATCTCCTCGGAATGCCACCTCGAGCATAATTAATTAAGTTATGCCCAATAATAATGTTGATTTTTGAAAGTTGTCGGAATGCAATGAAATGAAAGGAAAATTGTCCTAATGATGGAATATGCCAAGAGAATGCCATCAAATCCCATAAAAACTCCTCAAAACTCTATCCTGACCCCTGCTGACATAAACTTGCTCCACTGACCTGGCCATCCCCTGTTCTGGAGATCCACCTTGGCTTGACTATGAAGAAGAATAAAAATGGGGACATGCCAGTCCTCCCACCCCAAGATTGCTTGCTCTCAAGTAATCCAAATTTGTGGACCAGTCTTATTGGTCGGATAAATCGTTCTTGCGGACAAGACCGATCTCCCTAGTATCGAATGATATCTAGCAACAAAGAGCACAAGAAAATCTACTTTTCTCTAAACATGTTTCAATTCATTAATGAATACTAAGAGGTGTAACAGACCCTACCTCGGTCCAACGCTTGTTTGAGGAAGTTTTATCCCAAAAGCTTCAAGCAATTCTCATTTAATAACCTGCATACACAAACAAGCACACATCAAAGCATACCTGCATATAACAAAACATGTTCATTATGAAGATCAAGGAGTTCATAAAATAAACCATTGGAGACAGTTCATTGAGAAAAACAAACTTGATTGTATTAACTTTATGAATAAAAGAACCTTACAACCTTTGCCTTGATGTTGCACAAGTTTTTTCCAAGGTCCAGCAGGAGTCTCTTCTACTTTGACAAGGCTCACTCACTTCCTAAATGACATGAAAGGTATGTGATCTCTCCTCTCACAAGCTCAAAAAGGAAGCCTAGTTTTCAGCAGCATTTACCCCCAAGAATCGTCAGCTTTCAACCTCCCCTACAACTAGCCCAATGTATGAATTTATAGTGCAAATGGAGGAAGTTGCAGGTCCACCATTGAAGGGATACGTTCCTCCTTCAATGGGATAAGCACCTCATATCATGCAGTTAGCTCCCTTAGTTATGGAATGGATGAACCAAGGTGGAGCGGACTTGCCAGCGTAATATTCCTTCTAGGTGTCCAGAAGTGACCCAAGATGAGTTTTTAAGAATGAACTCACGCCTTTTTAACTTTTACAGGGGTTCACACTCATTACTCAATATACAGAGCGGTTAGGTTCGCAGGAAACATGACCATTAGGTGCGGCACCGTAGGCAATGCTAGGAGAAAGTGCGAAACCAGGATTTGAGATATTTTTAAGGTATTTCTCCCATTTTTAAGGCTTGATATGAAGAGCTGAGGTTTAAGACTTGCAAAGGAGGTATTTATGAGTGTTGATGGACTCATACAAGCTGTAGAAAGTCATGGTGACAATTTTTTGTGTAACAAATTGCCCCCTAAAGTGCAAAGTCTGTAATAGATGAGGATGGTTTTTGATCATCTAAGAAGAGTGAAGGACTTTATCATTTCAAGGATCTTCTTGTGGATACCCTGGTCGAACCTGTAAAAACATTCAACGCAAAATATATATATGTGAAAATATCATCGCTGAGGTAGGCATTCCCATACTCAGATCAAAATTGACTAAGAACTATCTAAAACTGCTCTGATACATGAATCAAAAGTAGGAACACATGGACACAATATGGGCACAACCATCTGTTTATGAATAGTCCACTATATAATGATAGCAAAATTCCTCGCAGCTTGGATGGTGGAAACTAGATCCAGGGTCTTCATTTCTACTTCCCGAACTAGTACGATTCTACCCATGTGAATGAATGTGTCAAAGTCGAACATGGGAGAAACCACTTGATTACTAGTCAATGATGTAAACTATTAACAAGTGTGAGAGGAACCACCAGTAATGTCAATGCCCTCAAAGTACTCAGTACAATCCATGAAATGTGAATGAATGAGTTGATGTCGAACATGTCACGAAATCCATTGATCGAAGGTCAATGATGCAACCTATCGTCAAAGGCGAGAAACTTGCCATTGAGGCATGCAGATTCCAAGGCACTGATGATTTCTAGATCATCTTTCTAGATAATGAGTTGGAGTCGATAGAAAGCGATCCATCATAGGCAAGCCCATAACACGAAATCATAGGTCAAGTCTGAAGAAATATGTTTAGCAAGAACTAACTCAGGGATGGTAATGATGGATGACAAATATTTTGCAGGTGAATGTTTTATTTGCACAGACCTCTTGAACACATAACAACACTGCAGATGGCTTGGTGAAAGTTGACCCAAAGTTAATACCCGGAAACCAGCTGAAGACTTTCAAAGTGGCTTGATTAACTGTTAGGTAAAGGATTTCCCAACCTAGGTGGATAAAAGTGTCGTGTTCAAGAGTCATGGAAAGTATTTTCAAACACAGATTACAACAAACAGGTTCATTTTTCTCTCTTTTCCCCCACCATTTCTGGCAAGTACCACTTTATTTTTGACAAACTTGAGGAGGATAACATTTGCTTGGTTATAAGCTCATCATTCAGATGAGTCCAACTTAGTTTAGATTCGAACCCTAAGAAGGAGTGGTCTGTTCTTGTTTGTAATTGAACAGGTCCTTTACTGTGAAATTTTAATGAGTCCAGTATAGGAGAAACTCGGTATTTTTCAATTTTAGGGAATCAGAAGAAAAACTTAAGAAAACTCCATGGTTGTCCTTTTTCGTAAATTTGTGTCTCCCAAGCCCGAAAAAGTATAAAATAATACTTGAGAGAACCGCTTGATCATTACGACCAAGGAGTACTTTTCATGAT
>APFE030032248.1:171252-188749 GCA_000404065.3 Pinus taeda
AAAGAGCTGTAAAAGACCGTCTTTGTAATTCCGTTTTAATGAGTATACAAAGAAACACTCGGCAATCTTTTCATTTGTTACGAGTCTGAAAAGAGCTTAAAGAGGACTCCTATGTGTTTTTTGTTGAAAATGATCAAGTTCACCTGAAACTCCAATATTCTGCACAAAAATTGCAAACATTACTCATATCTGTTTAAAAATTAATAAAAATGCACCAAAATGACCTTTTCAAAGGAAAAAATAAATAAATTTTAATTTATTTATTCAAAATTTTTTATAAAAAAGGCTTTTACAAGTTCATTTTTACCGTTTACTTTTGGAGTAAAAAGTAAGAGCTTTTGGTAAAAAACTTCCTATGGAGATTGCGAAAAATCCGACCGCTGGAATCGAGAACTGTCTTCTCCAGGTAATCCACAATGTCCCTGACTTGCATTTCATCCGTTTGAAATTTTGTTTTAGGGTTTAGATTTCATTTTTTGGAGGAAAATTAGGGAAAAAAATCGCCCGCGGTGGTTGCGTAGGGGCACCATGTGGCCCCTGCGCACCTCGACTTTTCTGTGCACATAGAAAAGTCGGGGTGCTGCACTTAGCCTTAAGGAGAAGTGTGCACCTGCACACTGTCTCTAAAGGGATGGGTGCAAACCCTGCAGAATGCGGATTTTGAACCTTGGTTTCTCTATTTTTGACCCATAGAATTTTGGAATGAGAATTCTAATCCACCTATTTTCCAATGTAGGTACAAAATATGCTTGTTTGGCGGAAAGAGAGCACGAGGACGTGGATCAGGTTGCATTACTCCATGCACCTTCATTATAGGCATTGAGAGCATGCGGGCTTTTCAAATTTTGGACCATACCTGGCATGAGGGCACAGGTAGACGTTTTACAATGGCTGGTGAACAGGTGGAGCATACAGGACCAATACTTCATTATTGGTGTAAACTGACTCGAAATCGAGCCGGATGACATATACTTTTTGACTGGATTGCCCAAGAGAGGCGAGCAATTATCTTTGTTCGAATCTAGGCCAGGTGGCCAATCTGTCACTAGTCTCCGACTAGAGTTCTGTAATAACTAGGATCCGGACAAACGGATAGATGTGAAAACCATCTCCCACCCTGAACTGAAGGTGATTGCTTTTATTGTTACCAGACTCTGCGGGAGTGCAACATTGCATCTAGCTACAGGATCCCAGATGCGCATGGCAGTGGACTGCTTCCGAGGCACCATCTTTAACTGGTGCGATGTTGTATTGGCCAATGTGAAGGGCCAATTGACTAGGGCGAAGAATGGGCAGCTAAAAAACTTTGGTTATGGTTATTTAGTTGTCAGCTTTTCCCTAGATAGGGTACCGATGCTGGTTCCACAACAACTCACTGTTGAGGCTGGACTTCCCCGAGATCCTCGGGTTATGCGATGGGTTGCAGTTGTGGCTCGCCATCCAGAGGAGGGTACTGAGGTTGTTCGATTCACTCCAGAGTATTTCCATTGGTTAGAGAACCAAATCTTTATTATTCAGGATTTTCCATACTCTGGGATAGATTATCGCGGCGATCTCGACATGACTCTTCCACCAGAAGAGCAATGGGATGATAGAGGTAAAAATTGTTTTTCAACATTTTAATTTTATATGTATGTTTTTGTATTTTTAATAGTCATCCCAAAACTAATAGTAAAAATTTTAAATGTAGATGTGGGTCCACGGTGACCAATCGCTCTCCAGCCCTATGATCGGAGACAACCAGCTGCCGCAGCACCGTCCCCATAGGACCAGACAGCAGAGACTTTGGCTGAGTTGGAGAGCCATCTAGATCACTTGACCGCAGATATTCCGGAGACCAGCATAGATGACATTCCTCTTTGGCTTCAATGCTATGTGATTGGGGTCCCAGGACCTTTTAGGAGGTTCCTTTGTAGGGTGGCCCGAGCAGTGGTGTCTTATCGAGATCATCACCAGTGATAGGATGATTGCCTTGTAGACCAATTTTTGGACTTTTGATACTATCATTTTTGCCGATCATAAGGTGTTTTTCAACCTATGATCGAGGACGATGTATATTTTGACACACGCTTATGCTATGCTATTACTATGGTTATCTTGCAAAACATGTTTATGAGATGTTTTTAAATTTACTGTTTGATTTAATGCAAATGTCTATTTAACATTCGAGAAGCAATTGCATCTGCTAATGGTATTTAAATAATCTTGGAAAGTGCTGATATTCTATGTAATCAAATTCTCATTCCAAGAGATGGACTCTAAAAAATAATCGTAATAATACTGGATTTCTAATGGCATAAACTCGATTAAGCTGTAATACAACGAGTTCTGAATCTAAATTAACAATCAAACTTCAAATTCCAAATGAGATGGATTCAGATAATAGTTCAATCACTGCACTGTATTCTGCAATGTTTTTCATTGTTTGACCGAGGCTTACCCCATGCATAGATACTAAGTCGTCAGAGGGTGAATAGATAACCTAGGTTGTGGAAGAGATGTTTCGTGTACTACGACAAGTGCCATCAGCGAAATCGATGTATGTTTGGAGAGGCGTCGACATCTGCAATATCAAGAGTAAAATCAAGATAAGCAGGACTATTAATGAAAAACACTCTCTAAAGTAAAGCACACATCTTTAATCTATGAACACACCAACTTAGAAAAAACTAATCTAATGAAATCTCCACGCTAATCGTTTAAGCATAATATCGCTTTAGATAAAGCCCATTCCTAGGTTTACCTAAAGAGACACCGTCAAAATATTCTAGCTCATAGGCCCCTTTTTCCAGCTTCCGCTCAACAATATACAGACCATGCCACATGGGTACAAATTTGCCAACCCCTAGCTTATCATTTGCTTGATCGTAAAGTAAAACTAGGTCACCTTTTGAAAAATTGTGGGGTGTAACATTTCGATCATACTGAGCTTTGATCCGTTTGGCATGAGTGTCGATAGCTAATGCAGCATTACGTCGATTCTCATCTAATTGAGCTAAGTATAATAAACATTTTTCTTCTTCAGAAGTGGCTAGTAATAATTGCACGACAATTTATAATGACGAGATTTCACATTCAATGGGAAATACTACCTCTAAACCATAAACCAGTTGAAAGGGAGTAAAACATGTTGATGTTTTGACTGAGGTTCGGTACGCCCAAAGCGCTGAAGATAACATGTTGTGCCAATTCGACCGATGAATCCCAATGATTCATCGGATCATGGTGACTAGAACTTTGTTGACTGCTTCAACAGCCTTTGCTGTGGTAATATGAGTAGAACTATCGTGCGCAGGCAAGCTGATCTGTAAGTTCGGTCATCATGATGTTTCGAAAATGACTCCCATGGTCAGTGATAATCACTTGGGGAACACCAAACCTAGCAATTATATGGCTGAAAACGAAAATCGCAGCAATTTTGCTATCTGCCAAAATTGTCGGCATCGCCTCGGCCCACTTGGTAAAATAATCTACCACAAGGATGATATACGCATGCCCCCCTGACGAGTGAGGGTTACAGGTAATAAAATCGATACCCCATTTTGCAAATGGACCAACAGAAATGATAGGGTGGAGAGGAGCAGGAGGAACACGCAACTTATGATAAAAAATTTGGCAATTGTGGCATTTCTGGATGATAGTAATACAATCTTTGAATAAGGACGGCCAAAAATAGCCAGCGTGCAAAATCTTTTGGGCTGTGGCATACCCAGACATATGACCGCCACACGCTCCAGAGTGGCAGTCATTAATAACCTTCTCAGCCTCATCATGAGTAAGGCAACGATGGAAAACAGAATCCACCCCATGACGATAAAGTGTATCTCCAATAATAGTGTAAGGTTGGGATTGGAAGCATAGTTTCCAGCGTTGAGATCGTGAAATATCTGGCCGAAAAGATTGGGTTTGGAGATAGACGATGATATCTCCGTACCATGGATCAACAGTGCTGATAAGGAACAAGGATTCATCCACAATAGATTCTTCCGCCACATGTTCAGTGTTAGCATGAGGGAAGTCACACATTAATTCCACAAAAACCAAAGACTTCTTTGACTTGGCTTTCTCAAATTCAAGGTCAAATTCCTACAGGATGACAATCCATTTGGAATACTTGCCCCCCAGCAATTGTTTAGTCAAAATGTATTGCAGAGGGTTACAGTCAGAAATGACGGTGGTTTTGTGTAACAAAATGTAATGACGAAATCGCTGAACAACTTGGACTATGGCTAAGGCCAGTTTCTCCACATGTGAATATTTTAGCTCAGTGGGAGTGAGAATCCGACTAAGATAATATATCACATGTTCACTTTCGAATTCATCCTATTGAACTAAAACCATCCCAATAGTGGAATGGGAAGTGGCGAGGTACAAGAAGTAATCCTGGTTGTAGTTGGGAGGATGCAATAACGACGCATGGGTCAACGCATGTTTTAGTGCATCAAAATATTTTTCAGCTATCTCGTCACAAAAGAATGGAGTGTTTTGTTTCAACAACCGGGTGAAACCTTTTGTAATCTCGGCGTAGTTAGGAATGAAACGACGTAAAAAGTTTGCTTTCCCTTGCAAACTCTAGAGTAGGTGAAGAGTCGAAGGAGGTGGTAACTTGACGATGGCTTCGACCTTCGAAGGATTGACGCGAATGCCGGCTTTGGATACAAAAAATCCCAGTAACCGACCCGTTTCGATATAGAAAACACACTTGTGCAGATTCAGCCTAATCCGATAATGCCTACATCTCATGAAAATGGCGCGTAAGTTCGGCTCTTCGTAATGAATGAGTTGGTAAATCATCGAGATAGGGCTGCACAATATGCTTGATGTCATGAAACGCATAAGACGTTGCCCTTTGAAAAGTTGCCCCGACGATCTTTAGTCCAAAAGGTAACTTGCAATAAGAAAATGTTCCCCATGGACAGATGAATGCCATTTTTGGTTGATCTGCAAGTAGAATGTTAATTTGATTGTAACCGGAAAAGCCATCCATAAAGGATAAAATTTCACTGCCGGCACAATCGTCGATAATTTGATCGATATAGGGCGTGGGATAATTGTCCTTGGGACAAGCATGATTAATATCCCTATAGTCGATGCATATTCTTATTGTCCCTTGTTTTTTATTAACTGGAACAATATTCGATACCCAATCCGTTAAAGGAATTGGATAAATGAAACCTGCTTTAAGTAATTTCTCAACTTCTGTTTTAATGGCAGCAGCTTTTCGTGGGTGTATTTGACGCAACCATTGTCGGACGGGTTTAGCATCCGGGTAGGTTTTAATCTCATGAACAACGATTGAAGGATCAATTCCTGGCATTTCCTCATAGGACCAGACAAACACATCGCGAAATTCTTGAAATAGGGCTTTATATGTGTTGACTTCAGTGTCTGTACAAGAAGCACCTATGTGAATGTTTTCAACAATCCCAGGTTTGACTGAAATGTCGATAGGAACCGTTCGAGAAATATTAGCTAAATTTTGTTTAGAATCAGGATGTTTCAATGGATTCTGTGGTTCATTGACATATTCAGTGGTAAAAATGGATGAAAAATAATTTTCAAACTGATCAATCTCAGGTAAAAATGAAGACCGATGATGAAGATCTTCCAATGGTAATGCAGCAACAGACAACAGTTCCCGAATTTGTTCATCAGTGTGAACGGTTTCTAAAAAGGTTGTTGACTCTGAGGTTGAGATTGAAAGTGATTTCCCATTGATCTCATTCACTAGATCAAGATTGGTTGAATTTGAGCCGGAAAACGACTGTACTGCCCAATAAGCAACTTCAAAGGGACTCAAAGGCATGGCATCGCCAAGAGAGTCCACCTCGGAATCGAATGGAATGATCCAAGGATTGTCAAGAACAATGGATTCTAACAAAATCATATGAATGGTTGCGAAAGGAGACTGTACGTTAGGAGGAGGAAATGAAAAAGTTCTGAGTAAACCCGAATCTTTAACTAATCCTACTCCAACATCCTTATAAGGGATAGCGGTTTTTCCAACATGTTGAATACTCTCAGCAAAGGATGGGTCGGACGAGAAATAAGTTAACTGATCTATTGTTACGATCTTTCCATTATGTGGGAACTTAATAAGCCGAAAGACCGATGAAACAAAAACAGTCATGGCGTAAGACCAGCTATGACCCAAAAGAAGGTTGTAATATAGAGGGGCATCAACCACCTCCACATCTAGATTAATGGTTTTTCCTTCAACCCCTATAGGTAAGTCTTGTAGAATGCTATAAGGATGAAACCCTCGGCCATCAAAGGCCTTTAGAATCGTCGGGGATTGATTAAATGTAGGAGAACCAAGGGTCTTCCAACACTGTATCGAAATAATACACGTGGAAGCTCCCTCATCAATCACAGTCCTAAAATAATTTCTGTTTTTGACTAACACTGGAATCTGGAAAGCCATTTGATGAGGAAGACGAGGTGTACTAGTTTCTAAATCGAAGACTATGAGGTTTGAGTCCTGAAGATCAACAGCTCCTATAACCGACAATAGCATTTTACGCTGTGCTGGACAAGATTGCAGCACTTCCAAAGCCGACATTGCTGAAGGTGAAACAACTAAATCTTCAACAATGTTATAGTTTTGAGAAGCTCTCGCATGTGGATTGAAAGCTGACTTTCGAAGTATACCCTTAGCAAGCGGTTTGATTACTAAGTCAGGATTTTGTTTCTCAATCTGTAGTGGATTGGAACGAGACGGAGTTGAGGTTGATGGATTGGATTTAGAAGATTCAGCTTCCTTACCACCAAGAGGACTTTTACTCCCGTAATCTTGCGATCGTGTCGCAATCCTTACATGTGACATCATCATTATGGACTCTTCTGAGGCACTAGAGGAAGAACCTATCATTTTACTGTCTTGATTTGGAAAAGGATCCTTCAAAACAGCATGTGTTTGCGAACCTTTGACGATTTTCGCAACCTCGGCACGATGCGGACAATCCCTTGTAAAGTGCTCCTCATCACAGATGAGACAAGGATATTAAGGTTTTTGTTTCTCATAAGTAGATTAAGGTTTATTGGATTTCTCCTTTGAGTTCTGCTTGTTCTTCTTCTTACCTTTCTTCTTGCCATTAGATTTTGATTTGGTCATGGATGATTCTACGACATGAACATTGGTAGAAATTTCAGGTGAAGACTCTCCCTTAGGGGAATCTGGTAAAGTTATAATAGGAGAAGAATTCTTGGATGATTTCTTCTTACTTTTGGTATTAACAGTACCAATCATACCGTTAGAGGCATGAGACCCTGAGGGAGGTGCAGCTATTTGATTTTGTTTAGGAAGGTCAGGGATTTTCTCATGTAACGTACCTGACTGCGTATAAACTAAGTCCAGGTACAGAGCTTGAGGAATTACTTGCTCTTCTGTAACTACTCCTGCCTTAGCTACATCTTAAGTTATTTTGGGTAATAATGATTTTACAATCCATTCTGCCAAAATTTTGTCTGGGATAAAAACTTTCAGTAAACGACATCGACATCGCCACTCATGAATATGATCTAAAATATAAGTGGACGTCGACTGCTTTAACGAAGTTAATAATTCCGTGCCATTTTCATATCAGATTGGCCGCTGAAAATGAGTAAGGAAGGAAGTGGCTAACTGACTAAAACTATAAAAAGAGCCTCGTGGCAACTCAATGTACCACTTGGCTGCAAGGCCAATCAAAGTGCATTGAAAACGACGAAGACAAATTGAATCATCTATAATAGAATTCGATTCACACCAGAGATGATAAGTCATCACATGATTAGACGGATCTTCTCCTGGCTTCCCCTCAAACTTTGGTATATCACTAGGCAACTTATTCGGCATTGGCGGCCAAAACGGAAGATAATTGATGGGATCGTTCATAAGGCACGACAAGTCAGGAAAATCCAAAGTTGCTATAAACGATAATTGACGGTTCGGATCCCGAAAACTTGGGGTCATAAGACCAGCCCCAGGAGGAGGATATCCAGGATAGCTTGGTATCGGATTCACATTTGGGATATTATATCCTCCTGGAAAACCAGGATTAACTGGACCATACTGGGGTTGTTGAGGTTGTTGATACGTATACCCAGGGTATGGTTGATATTGATAAGCCGGGTTCTGCACAGCAGGACCGTATTGGTACTGCCCCTGGTACGGTTGATAAGTAAATTGTGGTTGACTTGTAACAACCGTACTAGGCCCAGGTTGTCCTACAGGCATGGAAACCGGAGTCTGGATTGTAGGTCCAGACTGGGGTAAAGAGTCCTGAGGAGTTGATATAGGAGCAGTAGAAACTAGAGCCGCTGATACTCCAGAAGTGGGTGGAGTGGATTGAATAGAAGCTGCAGCAGTTGCAGCAGACGTTTGGGACGGAGTTCGAGGTGAACTAGGCCCAGACTGTTGAGCTACCCTAGGTGTAGTAGTTTGAGTAGTAGGCTAGACAGGTTGCTGGGGTGAACCAGAAACAAAAGACTGTCCAGATTGAGATGACATTTGCACACTGGGTTCCAGAGTCTGTTGATCCCACACCACGTTCATTATGGGGTATGGACCCATAACAGGTTGAACATATTAAGGACCAAAACCAAGTTGAGTGTAAGATTGATAATTATATGGTGCATTTCTGGGTCCTTGAACAAATGATTGACTTGAAGGTGGTTGAAAACCTTGAGCTTGATATTGACCCTAAGGTTGGTACTGACCTTGAGGTTGGTACTGACCTTGTAGTTGGTACTAACCTTGGGGTTGGTACTGACCTTGAGGCTGGTATTGACCTTGAGGTGTATATTGATACTGGGGTTAACTTTAAGGTACATATTGGTACTAGGGTTGACCTTGAGGAAAATACTGTCCCGTAGGAACATACTGTCCTTGAGGTTGCACCCCAGGCGGTAACGGACTACCCCAGGATTGCCCCCCAGGCGGTATTGGAGTACCTTGCGGCTGCCCCCCAGACGGTATTAAACTACCTTGAGGTTGCGGATTAGGAGTAGTACCAGACATCATAAGAATCTCTTCAACACTTAACGGTTTAGTTCCATTATGACCAGGAGATATGGCATAATTGATGGGTCGAGGAGAAGCTCCTGAAAACGTACCAGATACAAACTGATACCCAGGAGGAACAGAAGGACCGCCATGTAAAAATGTTTCTGGCATCTGAGTAAACAAGGATGAATGTCTCGACATATTCAAAGGAGGATCATAACCTCTGGGTGTTGGATGGAAAGGAAATTGAGGTGGTGAAGACGCGAGACCTGGATTTTCTAAGAAATTGGTCAACGAAATATACCAAGCGTCACCTCTAATGGGACTATAGAAAATAGACTCGCGCTCCCTAAGTTCAATAGTCGGTTGATTCTCAGGGATGCTTATACCTTTGTTTAGACTTGAACTTACAATTTCTTCAATGGAAATGAGTCCAGAAGGAAGATTCTTGGTAATAATATTTTCTACTCTGGGTGAACTAGGACCACTAGAAATAGGAGAAGAAAATCTTGAAGATAGAGTAGCAGCAATTTCAGTTTCAGGTTCAGAGATTTCAGGTTCTTCGGCTAATGAGCTAGTAGGAGTGATACTACCAATAATCTCGGAAAATGAAATCGGTTTAGAAATATGTTCTGTTGCTTGCACTAGATAATCAGGATGTACAATCAACGAAGACTCTCCGGCCTTCGGTGACCCAACCCTACTTTCACTAGGTGTGGCAAGGGCTCGCAGCCCTTCCAGTTGACTTGGTGTAAATTTGGAAGGCTGCCCCCGTAGTCGATGGGATTGTCTCGGTAATTCAGCCATGATTAATTTAATTACTTCACACAAAAACAAAGAAAAATCTCAAGAAAAACACCTAAAGTCTCTAAAGAACCAAACAATTTGAAGCACACGCCTAACAAATCTAGGAGATCAAACCACACACAAACAATATCTTTCCAGATCGAAAACACTAGTTGGTGATGAAATCCAAAGTTGCAGAATTCAATACAGAAATGGCAGTTGGAACAGTTACCTCGACAACCTGCTTAATGAAACAGAATGGCACAAGTTTCTCCACTATAACCGTCTCGAGTGAAGATAACCCCCTAGAGAGTCCAAGTGAGTCTAGTCGACGTCTGCTCCAGGTACAGTGGGATCTTCCCTCCACCGTCACCTAGGAAAGGATCCTAAAGATTATGGTCACTAAGGTCACCAATGGAAACAAATATACCTGGGGGAATAGTCTACGATCCGATACGCACGCAAGGGCAGAGTAACAAGCTCAATCCTCTTGAAGGCTCCTTGACATAATCCAAGTTTTACCAACAAGTGACCCCAGGCTCCTCGACAATGGTTAATCCGAGGTTTACCATTTTTAATACATGAATATCTTCTATCGTTCCCAATGAGGAAGGATTGATTCCCACACTAGTTCGGATATGATCTCGTGCTTCTCCTTTAAGAGGAGCTTTCCCAGAGCATAGATGTAACAATTGGATTTTCTACCTACCGCAAGATAGACTACTTGTTTATTTAAATTACCTTGGAGAGTTAATTAATCCCTACTACAAGATACTAGCCTAAGCTATGTTGGTGAAAAGTGCCCTAGAAAATAAAACGATTGCTAGATTGATTTTAATTAAGTGTTAATTTTATTGTTTTCTCCTTAAGTCAATGGGTGCGGAGATGAAACTTTATGGTATGAAGACTCGACTCCAAAACACTAAAAATGCACCTAAGATGATAAAAATTCCTTTTCCTTTTCAATGAATTCCTAGCTAAAGAAGAGTTTAAAATGTAATTCTTTGCAAATCAAATATTTCTCTTAACATACAACTGAAAGGAAACTTTTTGTCTTTTCCAACGAACTTTAAAAAACGAGACTACTAATCACGCTCACAAAAAATCCCTTTTCTTTTCAACAATCAACAACTACAAGAATAAGCAATTCCTTAAAGAGAGCTTTTAAGATTTCTAGAAAAACTCTAAAAAACTATTGAAAACAAATTTTCAACAAGCTTGTATAATTTATACGAAAAACTCAAAACTATGATCTAATCTTGAGATCTAAATGAAAATGGATTGAAAAGAAACTTGAAATGTTTTTGAGGATGTTCAACTTAGTGTTTCAGCTAACTAAGGATCAATTTGTTCAGCTCAACAAACAAATCAAAAAATCCAATTATATTTTAATAGAAAAAATGAAATTCGAAACTTTTAATCAAGTTCAATCAAAGTTTTGCAAAAGAGACAAATGGGATCTAGGTCTCTTCACGGATAGATTTCATAAGCTAGTCAAACTCAGCAAGAAGATCAGAGAGACCAGGGTGATCTAAGGCTCTAAGGCTTCAGATCTCTAAGATACTACAAAGACCAAGCAAAAACCAATCCAATCAGACAAAACTTCTTAGAAAATCACTCCAAACAAGAATGCCAATGAAAACTAACTCACAAGGAACTTTGGTCAAGGCAAGTGAAGGTCTGGGCATATACTAACAGCTATGGACAAAAACTAAACCTAACTGGGTAGATGGATCTTAGGTTTTTCAAATTTTTGACAGGGGTTCACAGGCATCTAGTAAAACTAGGTGTGGTGCCGCTGTGTGTTACACTGTAATAGTGCGCATAGGTCCGCATTGTAACTGACTCAGAGGGTGCGGTCTTCTTCCAAAATTTCAAAAAATAAAAATCCAACCAGGATCTAACCAGTACCCAAACTCACACAAATCAAGGCAAAATCAGAAACAAAAACTTAAGTTTCTCAAGTCAAAGCAAAGACAAATCAAAATCCAAACTAGCTAGTCCCCAGTGGAGTCACCAATTTGTTGGCTAGATAAATCGTTCTTGCGGACAAGACCGATCTCCGTAGTATCGAATGATATCTAGCAACAAAGAGCACAAGAAAATCTACTTTTCTCTAA
Source organism: Pinus taeda (assembly GCA_000404065.3). NCBI lineage: Eukaryota > Viridiplantae > Streptophyta > Pinopsida > Pinales > Pinaceae > Pinus > Pinus taeda. The sequence goes on from APFE030032248.1 coordinate 183,145, forward strand.
ACATGTTTCAATTCATTAATGAATACTAAGAGGTGTAACAGACCCTGCCTCGATCCAACGCTTGTTTGAGGCAGTTTTATCCCAACAACTTCAAGTAGTTCTTGTTTAATAACATGCATACAGAAACAAGCACGCATCAAAGCATACCTGCGTGTAACAAAACATGTTCATTATGAAGATCAAGGAGCTCATAAAATAAACCATTAGAGGCAGTTCATTGAGAAAAAAAAACTTGATTGTATTAACTTTATGAATAAAAGAACCTTACAACCTTTGCCTTGATGTTGCACGAGTTCTTTCTAGGGTCCAGCAGGAGTCTCCTCTACTTTGACAAGCCTCACTCACTTCCCAAATGACATGAAAGGAATGTGATCTCTCCTCTCACAAGCTCAAAAAGGAAGCCTAGTTTTCAACAACATTTACCCTCAAGAATATTCAACTTTCAACCTCCCCTACAACCAGCCCAATGTATGAATTTATAGTGCAAATGGAGGAAGTTGCAGGTCCACCATTGAAGGGATAAGTTCCTCCTTCAATGGGATAAGCACCTCATATCATGGAGTTAGCTCCCTTAGTTATGGAATGGATGAACCAAGGTGGAGCGGACTTGCCAACATAATATTCCTTCTAGAAGTGTCCATAAGTGACCCAAGATGAGTTGTTAAGAATGAACTCACGCCTTTTTAACTTTTATAGGGGTTCACACCCATTACTCAATATACAGAGTGGTCAGGTTCGCAGGAAACATGACCATTAGGTGCAGCACCGCAGGCAATGCTAGGAGAAAGTGCGAAACTAGGATTTGAGATATTTTTAAGGTCTTTCTCCCATTTTCAAGGCTTGACATGAAGAGTTGAGGTTTAAGACTTGAAAAGGAGGTATGTATGAGTGTTGATGGACTCATACAAACTGTAGAAAATCATGGTGACAATTTTTTGTGTAAGAAGTCTGGTGGCCCAATGCAACTGAGACATAATGCCCATATCCCATACAAACCATTGGCCCATGTCACGCCTCCAAGCTATCTAAACATGACTGGATCCTCCAATACTTGGATCCCATGTCCATCTCTGACTTAATCTACTACTAGTAGATGCACTTGGACCCCAATGCCACCAATATGGAGCACCAATGATCCATGGCTCCTGCTGTACTGTGCCTCGAACTAAGTTTGATACTCCATCAAAAGGATACCAACTCATAATCTCTCGCCAATATAATGTATGGACATTGGTGCAAGGGATATGTCTGCTATGCTGAAACTGGTCCATGCTAAACTCCTGAGGCTTGACTTGTTCAATCAAACATGTCTAAGAATTTCTGCCTTACTCCCTCTAATGGGAAGAAGTGGGCACACTGTGCTGCAGGCTTTATTTATATTCTCTTGGAGAGGGTTTCTCCCTGCAAGTCCTGTAGCTCTACAAGTTGCCTATGCATATACCTGCACCTCATCAGTGGGTCAACCCAAATATGGGTGCACCACCATCTCCAACAGCTCTTTCCATCTACTAGCCTCCTGCGAGACTACCCTGTAAGTCTCCAACATCTCCTGAGGGCAAGTGTTTGCAAATATTTCCTCCTTGGAGGCTACCTGCACATATGTCTGCTCAACTCCAATGGCTGGATCCAAGGGTGTCTTCTCATCCTCCATCATGGGCTCAGCATGAGCCACTAACCAACTCTCCAACATTGGACCACCCTACACACTTTGTGTGTCATCTATCTCATGCTCCTATGTGCGCTCCCTATGTTGAATCATCAGTCACTCATCTACTCCTGGATCTCCTTCCCTCATGGGTACAATAAACTGCTCATCATATTCCCCTACCACACATGGATGCACATCTGGGCTACTGATATCAAATCCACATGACTACTCGTGCTCCTCAGAGGTATTGTCATATGAACCCCTGGAATCATCCAAAGAAGATTCTTCACCCTGAAAGCCAGAAGGAATCTCCTCCCACTACCCCTGTCATCTCCCCAGCATCACTCAAGCATGAGTGGTTAGGTCCCCAAGGTCCTTTGTAAATAAAGCAAAGTCCATTCCTCCTCATCTCATTCTTGCTACATGATCCCTTAATCCTAAGTTGCTCCTCCTTGGTCAATTTCCTCATGAACAACCCAATGTTTTGCTCAACCAACCTTTAGGCTAGCTCATAAGTAGTAGGTGAGACCAATTGTTCTCTCCTCGAACTGGACAATAAGCGAGACTGCAACTCCCAACAAATGGCTTCATGAACTCTCATACATAATGACAGGATGGAATGCATGTGTGCTATGTTTGTGTTAGAATGATGTTTCTTAATGTTGAAGAAGCATTGGAACATCTGTAGGATCAAGCCATCAAACTTTAGATCAAACATGATCTCATATGTCCTAGTCATGGCCATGCCTCCTAAAATCTCAAGCTTCTTCCCAAAGGTAGGGCTTTCACTGTTGTCCAAATCTCAAAAGGTTTCTATCAACAGTCTAAAAACTTTCCTCATAACATCATTATTGTAAGGAGCTATGGGGGTGGTCAATCTCATGATGTTAGTGAGAAAAGATGCAACTCGAAGTCAAACCCCTTCACAAGGTTCCTCCAAGAACTTGGTTGTATGAGAGAAAGCATAGCTGGTTTTAGCACCCAAATCAATTTTCTCCCTTCTAACTGGATCACTTCAGAAAAGAGTGCATCTAGTTTGAAAATAAATTTCCATGTGACCCTCATATGTTTCAAATCAGTACCAAGTGCAAAGATTTTGTTTTCTATTTTTGGTTTCTTTTGCAAATCTCCCGGCTGCTCATAGTTAAGAATGGCATGGATCTCTTTTGAGAAAGGTTTGTTGTTCTGCTTGGTTTTTTTGTCCACTGTATGGTTCAATTTCTTAAATCTTGTTAATAATTCTGTAAATTGCTCCATAGTTTGGCCAAATAAAATATGTGATAATGACATCACTGTTTTTCTGAGTTTGAGTGTATGTCAGTCATTGAGAATTTTGTCAAATACTTGGCATTCCACACTACCGTAGGTGAAGTTTGGATTTAAAATTTAAGGCATATACTAATAACATAAACTGCTAATATTGATGACAATATTAACAAGAAGAAATTTAACACAGCTAGGACATTAAAAGAACCTAGAATAAGCACCACTTGAGGAGAATTGGAGTAGAATATCCCTTCCAAATAGATAGTCTGCTATGGGAATATATTTATGCACTTGTCCAAACCCTACCTGTAGTACAAAATACGTTGACACCATAGAGCAACAGTCTGCCAATTGCTTCCCCCCAGATTTTCCGAGCATCTAGTTGCAATAGCAATGTATACATCCACTGCAAGCAAACATATTCAACCTTGATTTTATACTCCTAGGCACATCTAACAAGTAATATGAATGGACAACACTATATATCAATCCAATAATAAGGATATCAAGGTACTTACTGCCCCTACACGTCTAGAAAATCTTTATTTTTCATAAATTTCTGAGTCAATATTAAAGTGTTAGTGATGCCTCTGTGAAAAAATGTGTGTTTTCCACTTGATGTAGGTGCAACTCTGATTTGATACCACTATATACTCTTATCTTCTCCAAGAATGATTTGGCCCAGTGATGATCGATGCAACTTGTCCTTCTAGTGGTAGAAATACGACCTCGTGAAAGAGGCTCTCCCAGCAATAAACAACTCAAAAATTGGAACCTACACCAGTTTTGACCCCCTTAGAGAATCATCCTGCTCTCATGCATGACAGGTTTGGGGTCTCTCGAATGGAAGTATGATGGCACAATGAAACCTATTCAACCTCTCCAAGAAAATTTGGGATGCTACCAATGATACATCTCCTTCTTCTTACAGGAAGAGACATAATAAATGCCTCATTTTGCTTACAATTTACCTTTGAAATTTGAAACAACGGTTCCACCGACACCAATCAGCCAGACCAATGCGATCACAACCATGCAGTTTCTTACTGGTATTATGTGTCTTCTAAAACAATCCACTTTAAATTTGGCTACAACATTTCAACGGATGCTTGACAGCATCATAAGACTCGACCTTTGCAAAAATTTGAAATTCAACTTTTATGATAATTCTCGCTCATATTTGCATTTGGACTTTCACTATAGGTTTTAACCCTATACATAAATTACCTGCATATGAATTCCAAGAACAGAAAATAAACAATACGAGAGCATAACACATACAACACATATACACAAATATTTTCCCCTGGATCCCAAAACGGGGACTACCACCTTGATTTTTCATTATTTTCCTTTCAATGTTACAAAACATATATATACATGTCGAGGCATCCAATACCATGGAAAAAAAACCATCGCACCCAAAAACCATGTGCGAAAACCATGCACAAAACCATAGGTAGGTCTGCTCACCTAATATGGGGTCTAAAAAAAAAATTCCTCGTGGCACTGCCTCAGATCCTATGGGGGGGGCTAGCCACCCCCTTAAAACCCTTTATACAGGAGGGGATGTGGCCCCCCTGTGACCCCCCGTTGTGCAATTGACACAATGAAGGGGGGGCTCTGCCCCCCCTCTAACCCCTCGGTTAACTAGGAAGGCTAGTTGTGGAAAGAATATAACCCAACCCAACATTCTCCCACTTGTTGTTTTCTTTACACAGGGGGCCATAGGAGAGCTTAGTCATTTATCCATCCCTATAATGCCCATTGTTTCTATACACCAAGAGAACTTCTTAGAGCTCACAGATTTTGTCAATGCATCTGCAATATTCTTAAAAGTGTCCACCTTTACCAGCAACACCTTTTTGTCTTCTATCATATCCCTCACAAAGTGATACTGAACATCAATGTGCTTTGTCTTTGAATGGTAAGCAGGGTTCTTTGCCAAGAAAATTTCACTTTGGTTGTCACATTCTCTCCTTATAGCTCCCTATACTAACCCCATACTTGAACACAATCTCTGCAACCAAATTATTTCCTTGCTTTCATGAGTGGTTGCCATGTATTCTGCCTCTGTAGTTGATAGTGCCACTACAGATTGTTTCTTACTCATCCAACTGACCGCACCTCCAAATAGGTTAAACACATACCCACTTGTAGATCTTCTCTGATCCAGATCTCCAACCCAGTCTGCATCAACAAAGCCATGAATATCCAATAATCTGTCCAATCCTAGTATTCCTTGGTAGCACAAACCATAATCACTAGTGCCACACAAATACCTGAAAACCCGCTTCACTACTGTCCAATGCTCCTTCCCTGGTTTTGACATAAACCTTCTCAATACTCACACTACATGTGCAATGTCTGGTCTAGTACAGACCATCACATACATCAGGCTACTAACTACACTTGCATATGGAACACGGGACATGTTGTCTTCCTCTTCTTGTGTCTTGGGACACTGTTCAACAGATAACTTCACACCTATAGGAATGGGAACCTTCACCGGTTTACTATCCTGCATATTAAACCTCTGCAGTATTGTCTCGACATACTTCGTCTGGTTTAACCAGAGCTTCCTCTTTGCCCAATCTCTTTTAATTTCCATGCCCAAAATATAGTTTGCAACACCAAGATCTTTCATGTCGAATTTGGAGGACAATTGGGTCTTCAAATTCTGGATAATTT